>BJCG01001235.1:0-45645 GCA_005406145.1 Prunus yedoensis | reverse complement strand
TCAACACCTTCTATAGCAACAAGGAGATTCTCCATAAGCTCATTAGTAATGCCTCTGATGTACGTATTTTCACCATTTATTCTTATGATGATTTCTCATTTCAATATTTTCTGGTGTTTATTGTATGAATCATTGTGTTTTCTGTTTGTGTTTGGCTTGTGAACGTTTTAAATTCAACGACTTAGTTTGTATGGCTTAGGTTAGAGATCTGAACATTTTAACTTTTATGTTGTGGTATAAATCGTTTCAATATGGAAGGATACTGATTTTTTGTTCTTTAGTCGTTTTATGATAGGAACCTGATCCATGTGATTGAATTTATTCATTTCTTTGTGCTTTGATGTGGCATTCGCAACAAGTCAATTTTGGCTTTTTGGGTGGTTGTGGGTCTAATATATGACTCTTGTAAATTGCACAAAGCTGGTAAGTTGATTTGTAATATACAATTTGTTATTTGTAAATGGTATGAACAGTTTTTAACTTCCAGTAAGTGGTATGAACAGTTGTTATACTGTTCATACCCTACAACTGAGTTGATTTATATGATATAGTATTAACAGTGTACTTCTATGACATAGTATTAACATATTTTCAGTAACAAAGTATGCTCTATATATAGCTGTGCACTTGAAGTTTATGATATGCAAAATGTGATTTTTACTAGAAAATAGTTCTATGACATAGTATTAGCAGTGTACTTCTGTGACATAGTATTAACAGTGTTTTTTTTTTTTTTGTAGAGGTATTTCCTTTTGCCTTTACAATTGTATTTGGTGAAACTGTGGACAATTGGACGTGGCTGCAAAGTATATCAGATGTCTTGCTAGGTTTCTTTTGGATTTTTTTAGTTTTTTTGTATGAAATGGTATTAACAATGTTTTTCTATGAAATTGTATTAATAATGTTTTTTCTATGAAATTGTATTAACAATGTACTTATATGTGTACTTCTACAACGTAGTATTAACAACGTATTTCTATGATATATTAAACATGTACTTTTATGACATGGTATTAAAGTATTTTATGACATGGTATTAACAATGTACTTCTATGACATGGTTTGTGGGGTTTGATGGAGAATGAAGGGTCATGGGGATATGCTCTTGGTTTTGGTGAATTTTTTATTATTTATTATTTAAAAGTTTGGGTGTTTTAAAAAAAATCTGGGATGGATTTGCTGGGCTTGTTTTGGGTTTTTTTGGGAATTTTGTGTTAGGCTTGTTTTAAGTTAATCAATGGCAAAGATGTAATTTATAGCAACTTCAATACTAATTTAATATGTAGTAAATGGTTTTTGGGTACGTTTCTAAAGTGCATTCCATGTGGGGGTTTTTTTTTTATAATTAATGCTCATATTTTGGGTATATTACTAAAGCTCCCTTTTTTTTTGGGTTACTTTTGTTTTTGTTTTTTTTATAATTCTTTTATAGTTTTTAATTAATTTTAAAAATAAGGAAATTTTGTATTAATTTTTAATCATATAGTTTTATTTTTTAGTTATCAAAAGTTTTATTTACCCTCACAAATGTCGTATGTGCTGCTCACATGACTAAATTTATGAGTTGATTTCTTATGGTTGTAAGCCTATAAATAGGTGCTTATCAAAGATGAACGATACAAGTTGATAGAGCAAATTCTATTGTCCTTCTTTTCTCTTTTCTCTTTTCTCTCTACAATTTCCCTCTAGTTTTATAACACATAGCTAATTAAAGGATTTCCGATTTAGGTGAATTTATAAGGATGATCCTTTTTTGAGGATATAAGAATGAACAATTCCAATAATGAGATTACATTATAGAGTATGCCAAATTTATTGGTTAGTGTTGTATCAATTTATTAACTAGTTAGCGATTGAATGCTATTGTATCTTGTACAAACAAAATCCTTGAATGCTATTGTATCTTGTACAAACAAAATCCTTGAATGCTATTGTATCTACACCATGCAGTTCTGGTCAGAAACTGAGTCTTCATAGTGGTGAGCCTCTTGTGGATCGTTCTGAATATCACCAGGTTGTGGGTGCCTTACAATACCTCACTATTACTCGGCCAAACTTGTCTTATGCTGTGAACCAAGTGTGCCAGTTTATGCACTCACCTACAACAGTTCACTGGCAGGCAGTGAAATGCATTCTGCGATATTTGAAGGCCACATATGATCATGGACTTCGGTATCAACCTGGAAAACCTGGCAAACTTGAATTGAATGCTTATTCTGATGCTGACTATGCAGGGGATCCTGATACAAGACATTCTACTGGTGGTTTTTGTGTCTATTTTGGTTCTACATAATTTCCTGGAGCTCAAAGAAGCAGAAAACCATTTCACGTTCCTGGAGCTCAAAGTTGCATTTGACGCAAAAGAAATATGCTTATGATCTTCTTACTCGCATTGGTTATGCAGATTGCAAGCCTATATCTACACCATGTAGTTCTGGTCAGAAACTGAGTCTTCATAGTGGTGAGCCTCTTGTGGATCGTTCTGAATATCGCCAGGTTGTGGGTGCCTTACAATACCTCACTATTACTCAGCCAGACTTGTCTTATGCTATGAACCAAGTGTGCCAGTTTATGCACTCACCTACAACAGTGCACTAGCAGGCAGTGAAACGCATTCTGCGATATTTGAAGGCCACATATGATCATGGACTTCGGTATCAACCTGGCAAACCTGGCAACTTGAATTGAATGCTTATTCTGATGCTGACTGCAGGGATCCTGATACAAGACATTCTACTGGTGGTTTTTGTGTCTATTTGGTTCTAACATAATTTCCTGGAGCTCAAAGAAGTAGAAGACTGTTTCACGTTCTAATACAGAGGCAGAGTACATGCAATTAGCTTATATTGTTGCTGAGTTATCTTGGTTACACTCTTTATTCCGAGATTTGTATATTTTCTTACCACACCCACCCTATGGTGTGATAATGTTTCTTCTATTATGCTGCTTCCAATCCCGTTTTCATTCTCGGACTAAGCATTTAGAAGTCGACTACCACTTGTTCGGGAGAAAGTGGTTCGTGGTGAATAGCATGTTTTAATTATATTTGCCCTCAAGATCAGGTCGCTGATTTGTTCACTAAAGGTCTCAGTTCTTCTTGGTTCAAAGCACTTGTTTTCAAGCTTCCTGTTCTCCAAGGACCACTCAGCTTGAGGGGGTTGTTAGACCAAAGTCTGACGTGGATAAGTCTACTGAGCTTTTGAATTTGAATGTTAGTTCTTTATCTTCAGGTTCTGTTGAATGAGGAGCTTTGTGTTGTGTATAGAACTCTATCACTTAATAGCTGATATCCTGGTTTGTAGGAACAGCTTTCTAATTTTCAAACTTGTGCTTATCAATACGCTCATTATAAATATACAGCTGCAACCATATTGGCTAAGCAAGCTTTTCACACCATTTCAAAGTCTTATAATTATATGTATATTTAAATTTGGGGCATATAGTCATGAGAATTTTCGTGGTCTATATGTATATAACTATATATATGTATACGCTTAACTATTTTAAAAGGTTTCCTTACATACTATGTTTTGTAAACCTATATCTTGGAAAGGGGTTTGGTTAGAGTCAAAAGATTTGAACTAGGATAGTGCTATATTATGTCGGGAGTGTGAGAGTGCCTCTGTTTCATATTGATTATGTATGAATGGTTTCCATTGCATGTTTTTAGCATCGTTTTTCAAACGGTGGGGTTAGTATGTTTTTTCAATTATGATAAAACTTTGTTTTTGTCCACTCACAATTTTCTGTTTTGCACTCCTCATGCAGTAGCTTGATCTAAGCCAAGACTTGAATTTCCGAGCCCTGAACTTCTGTAGGGCAATCTTTATTTGTCTCTATTTCATTGAACTTTGTTTTCGGTTATAAACTGAATCTCTTTAGAATTGCTCTGTTATCGCCCATGCTAGGGTTGGATGTAAAGCCGGAGACCTATTTTAAATTGCGTGCTTTTGTATTGTGCGTGTTGCCGGTTGAGAATTTTACTATTACTATGTTTTAACAGGTTTAATTTTTGGGGAAAGTCTATTTTTAGGAGAAACTCTGCCGGTTGGGAATTTTACTATTACTATGTTTTGACAAGTTGAATTTTACTATTACTATACTATAAATACCTCTTTTTAGAGAGTGAAATACAATTTGAAAATAGTCTACCGATATTGTTTGACTCAATGTTGAATTTTATTTAGTTGAATCAGAAACATGGAAAAGAGAAATAGAGGAGGTTGGCCAGTAGTGAGGAGCAGAGGAGTTGCCGCTGCTGAGATGGGTGGGATAGCTGATAGGTTTATCATCTTTTCTTTCCTATTTTGTTCAATTTTTATAAGACCTAACAGTGCGTTCAATTCATCGCAGTTTTAAATGGGAAGGTGGCGGTTAAGGCTTCGTTGGCGGGGGCTTTTGTTCAATAGGATCATATTTAACATTAGGGATGAAGTAGGCAGTGAATTGTTATTTAATTGTTTGGCAACAAATGCAATAGTTTATATTCGACTTTAATAAAAGACTCTTCTTTCTTCCTGGGAAAAAAAAAAGTGAACTTTGTGTTAAAACCTTAAATATGAGATTGAGGGGCTTAGAAGTCATTTTACAAAGGGTTAAATTTGTATTTAAAATTTTAAACATAATGTGAGTGGAGAAATGAAAATACAGCACTCTATTTTTGTTGTATGCAATCTGATTGCGTTGTTTCAAATTCGGAGAAGGATGAAATTCAGGCCACATCCCAAAAGAAATGTGTGGGGCCTACCATCAAATTGCACGACATATCTCACTGTCCTCCCTCTCCACCGTCCACGTCATCTTTTGGTCCTACTTTCTGTTACTTATCCTCTCTCCTCGGAAACCCAAGGAATTGTTCCCTCCAACCAAAATAAATGCTCTCTTACTCGCTGAGAGTACCCAAAATATTTACCTGCCAAACATACTCTAACAGCTGCCATAGCATCTCCAAAACGACCCGTCGTAGTCTTGCAACGGCGGGTACAACGAGCTAACACATTCGAGAGCACGACAACAGAGATGGTGGTCGGTCACAACTTGGTCATTTCTGCTGGAGATCGTAACCACTCAAAATTCGGCACGTGGAATTGCTGCTCTTCTTGTTTCTTATGTTCCACGAAGACTTTTTAGAAAGTCCACTGGAGCATAGGAGGAGGGGATATAGCTAAGCTTAACCAATAAGCTTTACATCTTTTTGCATTGCTGCCAATTCAGAATTAAAGGCCTTGAAAAACCCATGAAGATGCTTCACGCAAGCAAGTAGACAAGGGCAGAGAATTTATACACAATTTAGAGAGAGAGAGAGAGAGAGAGAAGGGGGAGAGAGAGAGGGTGGGAGAGAGAGAGAGATTGTTGCTATAGCAATGGAGCGCTATGAGATATTGAAGGATATTGGGTCTGGGAATTTTGGGATTGCAAAACTGGTTAAGGACAAATGGAGTGGGGAGCTCTATGCTGTGAAGTTTATTGAAAGAGGGCTGAAGGTAACATATGCATCTTTCATTTTTTCTCTTTCATTGATATGAAATTTTGATTCTTGGTTCTCTTTTTTTTTCCCATCATCTGAGTTTTGGTAGTTTTTTTTTTCATGGAGGGACTAATTTGAAGCATTCTTCTGTGATGACAGATTGATGAGCATGTACAGAGGGAGATTATGAACCACAGGTCCTTGAAGCATCCCAATATAAGATTTAAAGAGGTATAGCTCTGAGTTTGATCTCAAACTTTAATGAAATAGTTCTATTCGTATCTCAATGAGTAAA
Source organism: Prunus yedoensis (assembly GCA_005406145.1). Classification (NCBI taxonomy): domain Eukaryota; kingdom Viridiplantae; phylum Streptophyta; class Magnoliopsida; order Rosales; family Rosaceae; genus Prunus; species Prunus yedoensis. Next base: position 39,883 of record BJCG01001235.1, on the reverse strand, counting down.
GGTTCTGCAAAGCTAAGTTAGTGGTCTGCAACTTGAAAGAACCCTTAGAGAATCAGACACTACTTTTTGTTAATAACAGAACGTGCTTTTCTATCTCCACTTGTTTTAAAGCCTCAACCTTTTTCCTTCATTATCTTGGCATTGGAACCGGGCTGGCTACAGTGAAAAATTGATGCTTATATAGTTGGTTTTCAATGAGTAATTTCAAGGGGTTTAGCATATTTGAAATCAGATGAGATTTTTTCCTTATTTATTTGACTGTATGTCTGTTAATTTTTGCAGGTCTTGTTAACACCAACCGACTTGGCCATTGTCATGGAATATGCAGCTGGAGGAGAACTTTTTGAAAGAATATGCACTGCTGGTAGATTCAGTGAGGACGAGGTAAAAATTAGAACAAATTCAATGCTAAAAGAATATCCAGCTTATATATACTTTCTTCAGCTACAAATGATTAGATATTTTAGTAGCTGTTTGTGTTTTTTTTCCTTGATTTCCTGATACTTTACATGGGTATCTATAGGCAAGATATTTCTTTCAACAGCTGATTTCAGGAGTCAGTTATTGTCATTCAATGGTAAAAACCTCAACCTATCAAAATCATAATTAAAGTTTTCTTTGTGTAATTATCTCCAATCTTGACCTTCCCCATCCCTTACTGATTTTGTATGTTTTCTATTGCAGCAAATTTGCCACAGAGATCTTAAATTGGAGAACACACTTCTAGATGGAAGCTCAGCACCGCGTCTCAAAATTTGCGATTTTGGTTATTCTAAGGCAATTAACTACTTCATTTCCAGTACATTCAGGCCCGTTTGAAAACTGTTTCAGTTTTCATTTTTCGGTGTGTTAATTCAATTTCAATTACTTAATTTCTTTTTGTTTCATCTTATAGTCATCTGTGTTGCATTCTCAACCCAAATCAACTGTTGGAACACCGGCCTACATTGCACCAGAGGTCCTGTCAAGAAAAGAGTATGATGGGAAGGTAAGTTTACTAATCTTTGTTGGCCTGTTTTTCGTGTTCGATTTTTGGTCTTGTCCTTGTCATTTTGGGGCCAACTGTTTGGTCACCTAACATCATGTCTTCACTCTTTTTGTATTCTCTGAGAATCTCAGATTGCGGATGTTTGGTCATGTGGGGTTACTTTGTATGTGATGCTTGTGGGTGCTTATCCCTTTGAAGATCCAGAAGATCCGAGAAACTTCAGAAAAACACTTCAGGTTATGTATCATTGTGGTATTTGTACCATTTTAGTTTTGCCTCTTGCTATGCCTTTTAATGTTGTGGCCTAACACTATAATTTGCTAATGCCTTATTTCAGCGGATTCTTAGTGTCCACTACTCCATTCCTGACTATGTACGTGTTTCCATGGAATGTAGACATCTCCTTTCTCGAATTTTCGTTGCTAACCCCGAAAAGGTATAATTCCTTATACTTACAGCCCTCATTGCATACATGATTGATTGCTAGTCGTTGATGGTCCATGCTTAGAAAGAAAACCCTTTTTTCACTTTTTTGAGTTTTTATACTTTTACACTTTATTTTGATTCTTTGACAATAATCGTCCATTTATGTAGACGGCTGACAACCGTGCTAGACGAAAACCATTTTTCACTTTTTTGAGTGTTTATACTTTTATTTTTCTTGAGTCTTTTGACTGTTTATACTTTAAGTCCTTATTTTGATTCGGTGACAGTAGCTATCGATGTGTACGTGTGATTCTCAGTCGTTAAATTTGATGCAGAGAATAACCATCCCAGAAATAAAGCAGCACCCCTGGTTTCTGAAAAATATACCGTAGAATTCATGGAAGAAAACAACCTGCAAAGCAGTAATCAAAACCATGAACAACAATCATCCCAGAGCATTGAGGAGATTTTAGCAATAATTCAAGAAGCTCGAAAAGCTGCAAACGGTGCCAAAAATGGTGGGCTTTTACTGGGAAGTATGGATCTTGATGAGATAGATGATGCTGACATAGATGACATAGAGACAAGTGGTGATTTTGTTTGTGCATTGTGAGTGCCAAGTTCTATCACATACAGCTTTGCACTATGCAGCTGCAGGCCAAATGGCATTTCCAAAAAGCAGTTGGAGATAAGGCTTTTTTTTCTTCTTCTTTTTCGTGTGATGTTGGGGAATCAAACTCTCTCTTTTAAAGAGTGATGGTTATTTTCCTTTGCTTGGAAGCTTGCTGTCTTACTCTGTGTGTGAAGTGGCATTATTTCCTTATAGGGTTTTATTGGCTGTTGCGTCTCATATTGTAATTTGCAAAATTCTCATAATGTTCAGCTTCTTTTTATAATCCTACCTGATTAAGATAATCTTTCTCAATCGCAAAACTGCACATTCTGAATATTAGTTAATCCCATCAACCTGATCCAATTTAACAGCAAAAGATTGATATATATGTATCAATCTTTACGGCGGATTCTGTAGCTAGTTTAGGTCATGCTCTCTCAGCCCTTCCCGTCTGTGGGGAAATGGGGGTTCTTTTGTTTGTTGCAAACTCATTTTATTTTGACCTTTTAGGGCCTCCATGCCCGAGAGGGTTTCTCTTGTAATTTTCTTTTTCCACATAAAAATAAAATAAAAACTGCAAAAGATTAGGACGATAATGTAAATATAATATTAATAAGACTACAGAAAGGATACATATAATATCAATCTTTGTGATATCTTCTTAGTGGACAGCATCATATGTTCATATTTAGCATTGCAAGTCCAATGGTTAGTTGCAAAACGGAGAATGCTCATAGAAGATGCACAATTAATTAATTAGCACTAATATTATTTTTAATTATTTAAGTTCAGAACCTCCACAATAAATTTGTGCTGTTGGATGATCTAATACTTAATTCAAAATTTCAAGGATAGGTCAGAGTTGAGTGGTATTTTATTTTGTAAAATTACTTGTTTTAGTGTCTTCTAACAAGATAATGTAATTGTTTGCTTAGTTTCTTTTGGGTTAGTGAATAACAAGTCTCTTAAGGTGACTTGGTCTGAGCCGTGTTCACATACGAGTTTTGTTGATTCTTCATCAAATCATTCTCCCGAAATCTCCTCTAAAATTTATCTTTTCTGAAATTTAGTTTAGTTTTATCTCGAATTGGAAGGATTTTGTTGCATTACGTCGTTGAGAAAAATAGCTCTAATTGTCCCTGAACCAAGCTTTTTCCACCATTGTGCAATTAAAACGGGCAAACAAACAATGTGAGGCTAACAAGGATAGCCTGTCAGTCTCCCCTCCGGAGTTAGGTATCATGGATGTTGCCATTATGTATAGCTCATACTTTGTCGTTGGGTAAAGATTGTCACTGTAGCCGAATTGTTGTTATCAAATGAATGTTCTCAAGGTGTAGTTTTTTGGAATATAACACATCACATGTTCATTCATAGCGCATATCAATGTGCTTCGACCTGAGTGAAAACTCTGAGTTTTTGCTTAAGTGGATGTCGACTAGAGCACAATCACCTCTTTTGTTTTAATATGATTCATTAGGCCATTTCCAACTCATGAGGCTAAATTCAAATATCTCAAATTTTAGCCCAATTTTTCTTTCAACTCAAGCAAATTAAAGGATCGACATTTGGAAAAACTCAAACTTTGGGTCAAATATCAGTCCATCTATTTCATGGAGTGGATTTTTTTTGGTGGAGCCCACTAAAAGTTGACGCAAACCATGTGCAAGCAGTTGTGAAATGAGCCCGCGCTGCTATTACTGTAGACCTCCTCACGCCATGTGTCATGCACATGTGAGGGTTGTTGGAATCCTAAGTCACAATTCGAACCACCCTTTTTTTTATATATATTTTTATTTATTCCATTGTAACCCAAATAAAGATCTATATTAAATCCAAGCTATTTTTATGCGGTAAAATAAAAATCCATGGTCAAAATAATATTTTAAATTAATCTAAATTAGATCCAACCCCAAAACTCACTCCAAAGTCTATAAATACCCACCCAATTTCTCAAATAATCTACCACAAATTATATTTGTGGAATTTCAATTTTTTTAGGTTAAACTGTTCTAAAAAAAATAAATTATGAAGCTATTTAAAAAGATTAAATGAAGAAAAGTTATCCATTAAAAAAAAAAACTTAAATCATTCTTAAACAATTTAATAAAGTTGCGGGCTTAAAATTTGAGTCTGAAGAGTTGGAGGAAAAAAACGATTTGAGTCCGAGCAAAATCAAATAGTTACTTTTAGAGGGGGGAAATTTGGGTTTAGCTCCAAATGGGTTAGATAAGGCCTTAAGAGAGGAAAAAAAATTGTTTTTAATGAAAGTACAGTTAGCCCACAAATATATATATATATGCTGGATTTAAAAGACAGTGCATCAAGAGAAAAATCATAATTTTCTATAATAAAAACTGAAGGCCAGCCCAGTACTCCTCTAAGGAGATTGGGCCCAATGAACTCATCCACGTTTTCAAGTTTCAACTCATAATATCCCAAGCTTGTGGCCTAATTCCGCGTCCCATCTGCCTCGTCTCTATATAAATTCCTCTCAGGCTCATCCCAAAACCCTAACAAGCTGCCAGAAGCTCCTTGAATTCGAGTGGTTTAGTAAGAGGACCATTTCTCTCATCTAGGGCCGTGGCAGCGGAGCAAACATGAAGGTTTGTATATCCGTCGTACTTTCTCCGATCCCCAATTCTAATGCATTTCAGTCTTTCACCGATCGGCTTTCTGTTGTTTCAGTTTAACATTGCGAATCCCACCACTGGGTGCCAGAAGAAGGCTCGAGATCGACGATGACGCTAAACTGTACTAAACCCTACGTCTAATTCTCCTCCATTCGTATTTGCTTTACTTTTGGGAAAGGATAGTATCATCATTTGTTAGGCAATAGAGGTTGTTGATAGATTGGATCGATCTTATGAACTTGAGGTCTGTTTGGTTGCTGAAAAATGATTAGAAGAAAACGAAAACTGGAATTATGAGTTTAGGGTTGTGAGTTTGTCGATTATAGCAATCATTTCATCTTAAGGAGATTGGAGAAGTTTTATTTCCAATTTGGCTATATGTTTGGTTAGCAATGTAGTGGATGGATGTAGGCGGCATGAATTGCATCTTCTTTGTATTAGTAATGATCATTTTATCTAACTGATGACTAGGCGGTCGGTGAGAAATAGAATGCATTCTGGGTTTATTTCATTACTTGATGAAAAAGGAATTTCTTTGGTATTTCCACAATTACACCAAATGAATTGAGTATTTTAGAAAACGATGGAAAATTTGGATGCATTTTATGAGAATAAAGATTACAAATGGAGTGAATGATTTTAAATTTTTACTTCAAAATGTCATGCTCATAAGTAAACTTGTGGTAACAATTCTTTTATTCATTTTAGTTAGCATGTAGCCTTCTATTAAGGTTAACTTTTTGCACTATGTGCTTATAGATAAGTAGAAGGATGCCCTGCAGTATATTTTCTTTATGGAATTCCAGCTCTGTGTCAGAGAACTTGTTCTGAATGTGCATTTTACCTAAACCCTAATACCTGATGTATATGTACTTAGTAAATACCAAGGAAATTAAGAATACTCTTGGGTTATAAAGAGCGAATTGACTTCAGAGTGTTTAATAGTTGCTGGAAGTACATTTTCCAGTGACAGACACATATCGTGTATGTTAATTATGTTCACATGTTTCTATTTATGGTTTTGCCAATTTCATTCTACACTTTAGCTTGATGTATCTTGCACTCAGTTTTTTTAATTTCTATTAACAGATTGTAATCCTAAACAATGTTTTTTATTTAATGTATCTTAGATTATGACCACTAAACTCTTTGACATGTAGTCGTGCATTCTGGGACAAGAGGATCTCTCAAGAAGTCAATGGTGATGCCCTGGGCGGTATTTATCTTTTGCGAGATTTGATGTTTTAGTCATCTTACAATAGAGTACTCATTACAGTTTTTTTCCTTCTTTTACAGGAGTTCAAGGGCTATGTATTTAAAATTATGGGAGGCTGTGACAAGCAAGGCTTTCCTATGAAGCAAGGAGTGTTAACCACGGCCGTGTTCGCCTTCTGCTTCATAGAGGTGTGTTATAATGTACCAATTTGTGTATGAGAGAGACCAGCTATTGATTTTGAGTTCACATTGTAGTACCTAATATTAGATTTCTCTTGGCTCAACACTTTTGGGTGATGAAACTGATTGATGCATATTGTTTATTTAGGTACCCCGTGCTTCCGTGGATATGGAAGGAGGAATGGAGAGCGAAGAAGGAAGTCTGTTCGTGGATGTATTGTCAGTCCAGACCTCTCTGTATTGAACTTGGTTATTGTTAAGAAAGGTGACAATGACCTTCCTGGACTAACTGATGTTGAAAAGCCAAGAATGAGAGGTCCAAAGAGGGCATCAAGATCCGGAAACTATTTAAACCTCACCAAGGATGATGATGTGAGGAAGTATGTCAACACCTACCGCAGAACATTCACAAGCAAAACTGGTGGGTTATATTTTCGGTCTATAAATTTTGTTTTCACACAACAGAAATATGAAAAAAGATACTCTGCTAGAATATTAGCACCATGCAGTGATAAAATTTCCGTTTAAGTTTGTTGCGAGTCTCTGACCTTGAGATAAAATACTCAATTTAATGGTTTGCAGGCAAAAAGTGCAGCAAAGCTCCCAAAATTCAGAGACTGGTTACTCCATTGACTTTACAGAGGAAGCGAGCAAGGATCGCAGAGAAGAAGAAGAGAGTTGCAAAGGCGAAGTCTGAGGCAGCAGAGTATCAAAAGCTCCTTGCTTCCAGGTTGAAGGAGCAGCGTGATCGACGCAGTGAGAGCTTAGCCAAGAGGAGATCGAGACTTTCTGGTGCTTCTAAGCCATCTGCTGCTTAGGTCTCCGGAACAAATTTTGATCTTTTAGTCAATGAGTTAGTGAGCGAATGAGCATCATAGATAGTTTAATGTATTTTTGATTGCTTACTTGAGCTTTCATGATTTTATTATGGATGTCGAACATGTTAAGTGGTTGACATTTCAAATTTTGTTTCCGCTTTTAATGTTGGAATTTATTGGTAGTATAACTCTCTCCCTTTCTCTCCCTGTTCTGCAATCCTCACTTATTCTCAATTTCGTATGATGAGAGAAGCCTAAATTTATAGCATACTACACCATCTTGAAAGATCCCAAGCCTTTGTATTTAGCATTGGCGTAGTTTTACACATTTGAACTAATACTAACCATTAGATTAGTCTAATGAATTCTAATTAGTCCACATCTATATATATAAAGCAAAATGCAAAGAATTGTGAAATATTCAAAATACTAGAAAAATTCAAACATTAAGAATTAAAATGATTAATTAAATGAGGATAATATGGTAAATTTATATTTTTTTTCATATTTAAAAAAATTAAAATTAAAAATAAAATCAGATAATAGTTCCTACTTTTATAAAATACTAGTCTTTCCACACGTGCTTCCACGCTTGTGAGATGCCTTTTTTTTTTTAAATTAAAAAAGATAATGGGTAGTTGTGTTCCATAAAAATATGCCATTATCTGATTTTTCATTTAATTTTGATTTTTTTAAATATGAAAAATTGTGAATTTACCATATTATCATTATTTAATTAATAATTTCAATTCTCATAATCTTTGGCAGGTAATGGGTGCTCTAAACTTGATCTGCACATGCGATGTGTTCATGGGTAAACTGCCGACTGAAATTTAGAGTAGTTTTAAGTTTTCAGAAAACGGGATCTGAAGGCAGAAAGAGAGAAGGAGGAGACGGAGGTTTTGGAGAAACAAACGTCGTTAGAGAGAAATTTATTACATCCACATGTCGCAAGCTCAGTGGAAGATCACTTGTCAATTGCCACATGGTACTACCGTACTATTGTATAATTTCTCAGACAGAGGGACATGTACGTGGGGTTACAGGAAGACCACTATTAACCACCCTGCAATTTCTTCTCACCTCACCTTGCTGCTCAACCTGCAAGTCACCCATCTTTATCATCCCCTCAACAAAGGCCTTGAAAAACTCATGTTGGTCCCTGCTAAACAGTTGAACAAATGCCCTAGTCTCTGGAAATGTGAAAAGTGTTTGATCTGAATTCAGAAAACCCTCTTCCTGCAACCAAGTCCTTGAAGTACTGGTTATCGAACACTACCGGTGTAGCGTCAAGGTCTCCGGTCACGTTTTGATCCACATTCAAAGGGCAGAGCTTGTTTAGCTTTCCTCTAAACTTGGGATCAAAGACAGGGTCTGGCCGGCCGGTGCCAGATTGGTTGTACAGCCTGAACATGATGGAGAAGCACCGAGCTTGGCCAATGGAATGTGAACCAGAAAGGGCAACAAGGTCTTTGACAGACAGATTGAATTTGCCAAACAGGTCAATGAGGAAGCTTGCGTTGGCTCTTGGACTTGGCATAACGTTGTCTGAGGCTTCTTGGCTGGCGCTTAAGCTATCCAATCTGCCTAACTTCACTTCCCAATCAGGTCCTCCTGTCTGATTAACACTAATTTTTTTAATTATGGACAAACCATAAACAGAAAATAATTATACACTTTGCACTCAAACCAAGCCCATGTTGATTATTATTCATCACTTTTTTTTTTTTTCATTTTATATCAACAGAGTGGGGTTCGAATTCGGATCTCTTCGAATATTAGGAAGAGAAATTCCACTAAAAGAAGATCGAAGTAACAATATAGAGAAGAGAGTTTCATACCAATGCAACAGCATCTTTAGAGGCCATGATGATGATATCTGCACAAGAGACAACCCCAGGGCAGACCTTCTCCAAGGCTTCCTTGACTTCATCAACAACCTCATAAGATCTCAGTGAATTTATGTTTGCAAGGGCGAGTTTTTCCCCAAGCATAGTTGGTGTGTCATCAAGCAACAATGAAGCATCACAACCCTATAGATTTTTTTTAACCAAAGAGGGAACCGATTAATTAGTTGTTGAAGAAAAGCTTATAAGGACACTCAGGATTGTAATTTTTATATATAGTTCACTTACATTAACAAAGCAATCATGGAATTGGAAGCGCATGACAGAAGCAAGGCTCCGGGGCTCTTGGATCAGAGCCTTCATCATGACATATCGGACCACAGCTTCGGCTTTCGGGCACGATTTTGAGTAGTAATGAGGCCGGAGTTGTGCGCCGGCAGCGCTGACTATTATGTGGAGGAGGAAGAGTGAAAAGAGGGGAGACATTGAATTTTTGAGACAATTCTCACTACTAGGTAGGTGTGTATATGAGCTGGTGAAGTTTGGAGTGCCGTTTGAGGGTTTTTAAGCTTGTTTGATGCTTCTGTGCATGTACAGAATCAATGGGTGTGTGAAATGATTCTTTCCCCTTTTTTTTCTCTCTCTCTTTTTTGTTTTTAGTGATATGGGGTAAGTTATGACACAAAGGCAATAGTATTGGATTACTTGTTGCATCCCTATTTATCAATTCAGTACTATCACCTTTGAATTATAGGAGGAAACTTTATTTCGCGCTCTCCACTTGTATTCGTACACTCTTATGAAAGAATATAAATAACACTGTCATTTTAACAATGTGAAATAAAATATAAAAAAATTACATGAAATGTAATTTTAGCTCTTCACTTGCATTCTTGCACTCCTATAAAGGAGTGTAGATAACACCGACCGTGTTATTTACACTCCTTGGTAGACATTCAAAAGGAAATTACACATAACTCCCTTTAATGAGTTCAAAACGGTTGAATTTCTTTAATTACAGACTGACATTAATGGTTATTTGACTCATTTTCAAAAGATGTTATGTATTAATCCATTGCTTTGATTTACCAATCCCAACACACGAAGGCCGGTAACGTGGCATAGATTAAAACAAATATTAGCAGCCATTAATGTCTGCAATTAATATTGCATGAAGAAAGAGCAAAGCCAGCTCAATTTTATGCTAAATCTTGCAATGCAAATCCCCACATGTCTTTTATTTGCTCACTTTTGTGTTGAAGGGAATACAAATCCCCACAGTAACTCTTTCTCTTGACCACGACGTCCTTATTCTCCTTGAGTATATAAACTTGATAGATCCTTTTGTCAACGCTAAGAATAAAACCGAGTGGCTTGAGAATAACCCTTTAACCGGCCCAAGAGATAACTATTCTTCTTCAGTTTACCCAATTGGTCATGATGAGACTTTTTATGTATATTTGAGATTTGACCCTAAACACCTTTTCCCAATGAAGATTGAATATTGAACAACTTACTAAACTAAATCTAAGAACTAAAGTTGTGGAATTCTATTCTAGATTCTAGATTAACATTGTAAATCATCCAAGCCATCAGTCCAAAAATAATTAAAAAATGTTTGTTTTTCTGTCGATGTGGTGGCCCATGGATTGAATGAACCCATATGCTACAAGTGTCTTAGTTTCATGTAGGACCCCAAATACCGAGAAAGACTTCCATGTCACGGTTCCCATTCAATACTGCTATGAAAGGTGTGAATCGTGTGATAATAGTTTCACGTGACATAGCATTATTAACCGAAGATAAAAAATAGTGTTATCCTCATTACAACTAAGTTTTCTCCAAAATACCAGATAAATGGAAGTCCCCTCCATTCACTTTCACCAAGGCTGATCAGACCAAAATTTGAAAGGTCAGAATTTGCATGAACCTTTGATATAGATAGATAGCCATTGTCAGAAACAGTTTCTTATCGTGCTGCACTTACAAACTTCTTTAACTACAGTTTCTCATAGTGAGCTCACATGGTTCTTTTTGTTGAAAATGAATGTTATGGTGTGATTTAAAACTAAAAGTTTGCCACCCACCACCCTTTGTGGTTGGGGGACCCTACTAATCTGAGGATAACGAGTGTGTTTTGTGCAACTTCACCCACCAAGATGTGAACAATTCAAGACCATCAAGCCTCATTTCAGAACATTTCAATCAAACAACTAATTATTTTAATAGTAAATTGAGCTTAGACCCATAAAATTCATTTTAAATTACATACAACCCTTCCCTATATTTTTCTATTTAAAATACCCAATTTTTTCAAATAATACCCAATGACTAGGATCCAACTAAGCAAGTTACCTAATAAAACTTAAAATCTGATTTATTGTATTTTTCAGATTCCAAAACTACCCTTATTTATAAGTTAATGTGTTATGGGGGGGTGTGACTAATGACACACGCTGAATTTGGAAAGATCTCCAAATAGTTGTAATGGATGTAGGAATTAATTTAGAAACTTATTTGAAATTAAATATTAAATTCAACATTAACGTATTAGTAATTTATAGGTTATTAACATTTTTGTTTATTTAATAAAAAAATTATGTTGTTTTCCGTTTATGAATCTATTTTATTATAGTTTTATGAATAATAGTGTACATTCTAATTATGTTGAGAAATAATTTGATAATCTATTTATTGTTTGTTTTTTGAAAATTTTTTTTTTAAATGTACCCATTTTTTCTCTAAATAATGTACCTATTTTTTTCTCTAATAATGTACCTAGTATAATGAACCTATTTTTTGGATAAATTTTGCATCTATTTTTTTCTCTAAATAATGTACCTATTACTTGTTTTATGAAAAATAATTTGATAATCTATTTATTTTTTGTTTTATGAATTTTTTTTTAAAATGAACCTATTTTGTTTCTCTAATAATGTATACATAGTAAAACAATTACCTAATATAATGAACTTTTTTTTTTTCTAAATAATGTACCTATTTTTAATTTATAAAAAAATGTGCATAAATTTCAATTATACAATGTACCTGTTTTCTATAAATTATTGTGTACCTATTTTTAATTTATGAAAAATGTACGGAAATTTCAATGACAAAATAACTCTATAGTTTTTTTTAATTTTTTTTGGTAAATAATATACCTATTTTTTTATACATATATATTTATATTTATATTTTTCATATGTACATTATTGGATATGTAATTTACATTTTTTTTTTTTGGTTTGCAATTTTAGGGTGCAATATGTTAGAGGGAGCAACCAAAAGAAATGGGGTGATTGATATGCTATTAATAGGGAGTTTTAATTACAATTGTGGTAGTTAATGAAATGCTTGGAATAAATTATGAATAAAATATGAAGTCTGATGGTAACGATGAAAAAACATATGAATACTATAACCTCTTAAATCCTACTGGTTATTTAAGTTTGGAAATTGGGTTTTACATATAGATTTATAGAATGATAGGTATATGTCTAAGAAATAGAAATTATAGGAACCTATATTGAACAAGCCCTATTTTGTTACAAGCTCACGCTACCTACATGTGAAAGACATTAAAAGAAATTATTGAGTTGAAAGGAAGTTCTTATCTTTGACCAAATGGGCGCACACAGAATCACTGAGAGTGATCCATCAAAAACTGATATTATAATTTATCCAACCAAAACAGCAATATTCACGAGCTTTTCAACATTCATGGATATCTCACTTCAATAATTCTGGTTTGTTTTTTCCTTGTAGTGCATATTGTTCCATTTTCAAGAATAGATGAATAGGGTGCTCATCTCCAGGAGCATTTGACCCTAAAGTGGATGATTGCCAATCAATCACTTTTTCCTATTTTCTATTATTTGTTATCTTTCTTCTTCTTCTCTTTTTTTTTTTTTTTGGTCTGATTCTTCTTCTCTTTTGCCAAATTATTGTGTAATCTTTCTATGGATGGAAATTGATACCCTTATCTTTCTCTTCAAAAAATTATATTTAATATGCTAGTAGGGTATAATTTAGTTGGTTGAGATCTAACACCTCCACTCTACTCATGTGTGCAGAGGTTCAAAACCTCCAAACATCCAATGAATATTTGTATAAACCCCCTCTCCTAATTTCTTGTACTCAAAATAAATATATTTATAAATATACCATGATCATAATACTAAATTACTAATTGTGAGATTGGTACGCATTTATGAAATAACATGGGGACACATGAGGGACACAAAATGAGACATGTTACATTTAAATGACACTAAATTTTATAGTTTAAAAAATTTCTTCTTAAAAATTTCTCCAAATGAGGCTTGGAATTTTTGGTGTGAAGTACATCAATGAAGGATGTACTTCAGAGCCAAAAGCACTCTTCTCAAATATACAATGGAATACCAAGAGTTTACATGCTTTTGATAACTGGTAGTATTTCATCTGTAGTTAAAAAAGCATGATAAGGTTGGCACTGTCAAACATGTATGTTTTTTTTCCTAAGGTTGGCATTTTAGACCGAAAAATCAAAAAGCTACAAATATCAACTGAGGTTTTATCACAACTAAACTGATTTATCATGAAAACTGATTGCAACATGAGGTTTATAAAACTGACCGCAATATGCGGTTGCGGTTCCACATATACCACAAACCGCAATATCATTTAATTAATTATTAAAATTGATACTTATAATTATTTTATATTAACTAACAGAGGTTAGGACTTCATCATTTAGATGAATCTTTCTCTCTTCTTCTTTTCTTCTTCTTCTTTTTATTCTCTCTCTCTCTCTCTCTCTCATCTTCTTCCTCTTAGTGGGACTCACCTAGGCTTTGAATGTATTATTAATGAAGTGTATTCTCTGCCAATCTCTTGAAGTTCCCTCTATTGTTTGTTTGTTTTTTTTAAATCTCAGCCTTAAAGAAATATCATTTGAATATTTAGTGAATTTATAAAACTTAATTAGTAAATAATTAAACTTCTATCTAGTAGGAACCCGGGTTTCAATTAGTATTGCAAACTCATCGGTTGTGTTGGTAATTTTGTTTGGTTGTTATTAGTGGGTTAGCTGAGATAATCTTTAGCTTGCAATCAACCATTTAGTTTATTAATTGTGCATTAGCAAGATTGTGGATTGTATTGGTTTATTTTTAATAATAAATTTCATTCTCTTCGTATATGAGTTAAAGAATCATTGCCAAAGATGTAAAATTCTGCTTATTTCATCAATATTTTTAGGCATGAGTAGACTCTTTTTTTGTTGATTGAAAGTTCTGTAATGTTATGTTGTTCCCTATACCGACAATTGCGATATACCGACCACAATATACTGACAATTGCTTTATACCGACATGCGGTATACCACAATATATTAGTATGTTATAGTTCGTCTTTTCACCATACCGCAATATGTCGGTCGGTTCACGATTTCATTAAAAGTTTGCGATAATCGAACTGAAACCACCCTTAGTTTTTTTCTATCTTTGTCAATTGCCAAAACATGTTTCATACTTAATAGACCCAACACTCTTATATAAAAGGTAAATGGGTTTTAATTTTGTGGTCATTTATTCAAGTGAGTTTTTGACTACATGTCAAAGTTTATATAAAAGTTCACATTTATGAAATTAAGGTCTAAGTTTAGGCTAATAAAAAAGCTTTAAAAGAGGATTGTAGCTCAAATGATTAAGAACATTTAAATCACTTTGACAATGTATGTATGAGAAAACCTCCCTCTCCCCCAATATCGTTTGTATAAAAAAAAACATTTAAATCAACATACTTATTCTAAAAAGTACAATAATAATAACCATTTTCATATATTCCAACTGCAAATTATACCATTTTTTGTTGTTGTTATATATAAGGGATAATAGGGGAGTGGGAAATCAAACCAGGTCATGGAGTAAATGCTCTTAAGCACTTGAGCTACAAACCCCTTACAAATTAGACAAATTATGTGACAATGTCGGCGAGATAGCTATTAACCACCCTGCAATTCTTTCTCACCTCCCCGAGCTGATCCACCTTCAAGTCACCCATCTTTAACATTCCCTCCACAAAGGCCTTAAAAAATACTCCTTGGTCAATGCTGAATTGCTTCACAAGTCCTCTAGTCTGTGGAAATGTATAAAGTGTTTGATCCGAATTCAGAAACCCTCTCCCTGAAACCAAGTCCTTGAAGTACTGGTTATCAAACACAACAGGTGAAGCATCAAGTCCTACGGTAACATTTTGGTCCACATCTAAGGGACAAAGCTTGTTTAGCTTTTCTCTAAACTTTGGTTCAAAGGCAGGGTCTGGCTGGCCTGTGCCGGATTGGTTGTACAGCCGAGACATGATGGAGAAGCACCGAGCTTTGCCAATGGAGTGTGAGCCGAAAGGGCAACAAGGTCTTTGACAGAGAGATTGAATTTGCCAAAGAGGTCTATGAGGAAGGTTGCATTGGATGTTGGACTTGGCATGACATCATCTGAGGCTTCTTGGCTTGCTGTCAAGCTATCCAATCTTCCTAACTTCACTTGCCAATCTGGTCCTCCAGTCTAATCAAAGAAAAATTAAGTTAGTACTAAAATAACACTCTTTTTATACATTGTATTCGACCTCATCTGAATTGGACTAGTACGTGTATAATAGAGTGTACGTATTCGTCCAATCGAATATGGTTCAATACAATGTTCGTACGAGTTAATATTAATAGTAAATTGAGCTTAGACCCATAAAATTCATTTTAAATCACCTAAAACCCTTTCCTTTAGTTTTCTATTTAAAATACCCAATTTTTTCAAATAATACCCGATGACTAGGATCCAACTAAGAAAATTACCTAAAATAACTTAAAATCTTATTTATTGTATTTTTTGGATTCCAAAACTATCCCTATTTATGACTTAATGTGTTATAGGAGGTGTAACTAATGACACATGTTGAATTTGGAAAGATTTTCAAATGGTTATAATGGATGTTGGAATTAATTTAGAAACTTATTTGAAATTAAATATTAAATTCAACATTAACGTATTAGTAATCTATGTTTCGACTTGTAATCTATTTTTGAATTAATGTTGTTTTCTTTTTATAAATTACGACTAGTAATATATTTAATGTATTAGTAATTTAAATTCAATATTAATTTAGGAATTAATGTTGTTTTCCTTTTATGAATTATACGACTAGTAATCTATTTTATTATAGTTTAATGAATAATAGTGTACATTTTAATTATGTTGAAAAATAATTTGATAATCTATTTATTTTTATTTTTTGAAAATTTTTTTTTAAAAAAATGAACCTATTTTTTCTCCAAATAATGTACCTATTTTTTTTTTCTCTTAATTAATAATGTACCTTTTTTTCTCTAAATAAAGCACCTATTACTTGTTTTATGAAAAATAATTTGATCATCTTTTTATTGTTTGTTTTATGAAAACAATTTTTTTTAAATGAACCTATTTTTTCTCACCAAATAATGTATCTATTTTTTTTTCTCTAATAATGTACCTAGTATAATGAGCCTATCTTTTTGCTAAATTTTGCATCTAGTTTTTTTCTCTAATAATGTACCTAGTAAAACAATTTACCTAGTATAATGAACCTATTTCTTTGCTAAATTTTGTATCTATTTTTTTCTCTAAATAATGTACCTATTTTTTTCCTCTAATAATGT
Source organism: Prunus yedoensis (assembly GCA_005406145.1). Lineage (NCBI taxonomy): Eukaryota > Viridiplantae > Streptophyta > Magnoliopsida > Rosales > Rosaceae > Prunus > Prunus yedoensis. The sequence continues at coordinate 23,494 of BJCG01001235.1, read as the reverse complement.
ACCTAGTATAATGAACCTATTTTCTTTGCTAAATTTTGTATCTATTGTTTTCTCTAAATAATGTACCTATTTTTTTTTCTCTAATAATATATACCTAGTAAAAAAATTTACCTAGTATAATGAACTTATTTTTTCTTCTAAATAATGTACCTATTTTTAATTATAAAAAATGTGCATAAATTTCAATTATACAACGCACCTATTTTCTATAAATTATTGTGTACCTATTTTTAATTTATGAAAAATGTACGAAAATTTCAATTACAAAGTAACTCACCTATTTTTTTAAAAATTTTTTGGTAAATAATATACCTATATTTTTATACGTATATATTTATATTTATATTTTTCATATGTACATTATTGGATATGTAATTTACTTTTTTTTTGTTTGCAATTTTAGGGGGCGATATGTTAAGAGGGAATGACAACCAAAAGAAATGGGGTGATTGATATGCTATTAATAGGGAGTTTTAATTATAATTATGGCAGTTAATGAAATGCTTAGAATAAATTATAAATAAAATATAAAGTCTGATGGCAAGGATGTAAAAACATAGGAATACTATGACCTCTTATATCCTACTGGTCATTTAAGTTTGAAATTGGGTTTTACTCATAGATTTATAGAATGATGGGTATATGTCTAGGAAATAGAAATTGTATGGACCTATATTGGACAAGCCCTAATATTAACGTTGGCCTCAAAATAAGTCCATGTAATATTGATAAGAGAGTTTAATATACTAGGGCAACAGCATCTCTAGAAGCCATGATTATGACATCGGCGCAAGAAACAACTCCGGGACAGGCCTTCTCCAAGGTTGCCTTGGCTTCATCAATAACTTCATAAGATCTTAATGAATTTATATTTGCGAGGCTGAGTTTTTCTCCTAGCATGGTTGGTGTGTCATCAAGTAACAAAGAAGCGTCACAACCCTAATATGAAGCATTAACAAAGCTATTGTTAAAGAATAATGATTAGAAGGAAATATAAAATTTTACTTTGTATATATAGTTTTATTTACATTAACAAAGCAATCATGGAATTGGAAGCGCATGATTGAAGCAAGACTCCGGGGATCTTTGGTGAAAGCCTTCTTCATGACATCTCGGACTATGGCCTCGGCTTTTGGGCACGTTCCCAAGTAATAACCGTGGTGGAGTTGGGCGGCAGACGTGGTTACTATGTGTAGGAGGAAGAGTGAAACAAGAGGAGACATTGAGAATTTTTGGAGGCACTAGTTGCTAGAGAGAAGGTGAGGATGCAATTGAATTGGTGCACTTCAAGTTGTGTATGAGGCTTTTTAAAGTCGTGTATGAGGCTTTTTAAAGTCGTGGGATGCCCTCATGGGCATGTATAGAAATTAATAGAAGCAATGGATGTGAAATGGTTCTTTTCCCTCGGTCTTTTTTTGATTTTTGTCAAGATGGAATGCAATTAATTTAAAACGGTTGTGTTTATGCTATCATTAGAGATGTTTGATTTTTTGCTCTCAAAAAACCCTTTTAGGTTGTTTTCACTGCGAGGGGGGAGGAAGCCACTGTTCTTCCTCCCCTTTCCCCTCTTCTCTTCCGCCCTCTCTTCTCCCCTTATTTTCAAAGATAAAAGGTTTTCCATATTTGTCTTCATTTTGTTATGATTTTCTTCCAACCATCATATGCGGCTGCGTCTTGTCGTCAGATCTCCACCTGCGTTTCGGCGTTTAATCTCCACCACCATTCTTTTTGTGATTTCTTTATGTTCGGAATAAGTCATAGAGACTCTACGGGTTCTCTGTGTAGTTTTCAATTTCATCTCTCATTTGTGAGAGCTTTTCTTCTTTCCTTTGTGAGAGTTTTATTTGTATTGTTATGACTTGGTTTTTCAAGCTTTATATTTTTTTGATTATTTTGAGTATGCAATCTTAGTTGGGATGCCTATGCCAGAGTTTCTTCGATCCAACATGATCGTTAATGGAAGCGCACCAGATTGTCTTCATTTTGATGTTAGACAACTCCGTTATTGTAATGACCATTTGTGGCGAGTAGCTTTTTTGGCTGAATTAAGAATGCAATCCTATAATTTCAATATATATAAAAAAGATGTTTTGATTTTGATGCCAATTATTATTTTGACTATTTATGGGTTGAAACAAATATTGATAAGCCATTTGAAGTCTACACTGCACGAAGTGACAGGCACCTCACTTTTATGTTCATTAATAAACACATACGTTCAAATATGAGAACAAAAAGGTAGAAATTCAAGAAAAACACATGTGATGTGGGGATCGTAAGTTTATGCATTTAGATACTCCTGCATTTGCTCAGAATTTTATGAAATGTGGGGAGTTATAGAAACTAAATATAATTTAGAGTATGGCATATTATAGGGAACTTCGGTGTACTCATGCTAGACATTTTAGTTTTTGTACTCTAGACAAGCAATGAATGTTTATGTTACATACTGGTTGAGTTTGATTGCAAGTAGTGGTAAAATGACTTGAAGAATGACGAGGAAGAGTCATTGGCTTCAAAAGGGCATCTCATTGATGATAATAAGAGGAGTCTACAACAATTTGATGATGTTAGTTACTGTTTTATTTAATCTAAGGAGGTGCAATCAAGTAGCTCATCTTCTAGCACTTAATTGTAATTCTATTGCAACTTGGATTGAAGAGGTTCCCCTTTGGCTGGAGCCAATTGTACAAGATGACATTGTTGTATGCATCCTCTTAATTGTTATCAATGAATTCCTCTTCGTTTTTTTTTTAGGGCTTGTCCAATATAGGTCCCTACAATTTCTATTTCCTAGACATATACCCATCATTTTATAAATCTATGTGTTAAACCCAATTTCAAACTTAAATGACCAGTAGAATATAAGAGGTCATAGTATTCCTATGTTTTTACATCCTTGCCATCAGACTTTATATTTTATTTATAATTTATTCTAAGCATTTCATTAACTGTCATAATTGTAATTAAAACTCCCTATTAATAGCATATCAATCACCCCATTTTTTTTGGTTGTCATTCCCTCTTAACATATCGCCCCCTAAAATGGCAAACCAAAAAAAAAAAAAAGTAAATTACATATCCAATAATGTACATATGAAAATATAAATATAAATATATACGTATAAAAATATAGGTATATTATTTACCCAAAAAAAAAATATATATATATATATATCAGTTACTTTGTAATTTAAATTTTTGTACATTTTTCATAAATTAAAAATAGGTACACAATAATTTATAGAAAATAGGTGCGTTGTATAATTGAAATTTATGCACATTTTTTATAAATTAAAAATAGGTACATTATTTAGAAGAAAAAATAAGTTCATTATACTAGGTAAATTGTTTTACTAGGTATACATTATTAGAGAAAAAAATAGGTACATTATTTAGAGAAAAAAATATATACAAAATTTAGCAAAAAAAATAGGTTCATTATACTAGGTACATTATTTAGAGAAAACAATAGATACAAAATTTAGCAAAAAAATAGGTTCATTATACTAGGTAAATTGTTTTACTAGGTACATTATTAGAGAAAAAAAATAGGTACATTATTTAGAGAAAAAAAATAGATGCAAAATTTAGCAAAAAGATAGGCTCATTATACTAGGTACATTATTAGAGAAAAAAAAATAGATACATTATTTGGTGAGAAAAAATAGGTTCATTTAAAAAAAATTATTTTCATAAAACAAACAATAAAAAGATTATCAAATTATTTTTCATAAAACAAGGAATAGGTGCTTTATTTAGAGAAAAAAAAAAAGGTACATTATTTAGAGAAAAAATAGGTTCATTTAAAAAAAATGTTTTTTTCAAAAAATAAAAAATGAATAGATTATCAAATTATTTTTCAACATAATTAAAATATACACTATTATTCATTAAACTATAATAAAATAGATTACTAGTCGTATAATTCATAAAAGGAAAACAACATTAATTCCTAAATTTAATATTGAATTTAAATTACTAATACATTAAATATATTACTAGTCGTAATTTATAAAAAGAAAACAACATTAATTCAAAAATAGATTACAAGTTGTAAAATAGATTACTAATACGTTATTGTTGAATTTAATATTTAATTTCAAATAAGTTTCTAAATTAATTCCTACATCCATTACAACTATTTGAAAATCTTTCCAAATTCAACGTGTGTCATTAGTTACACCCCCCATAACACATTAAGTCATAAATAGGGATAGTTTTGGAATCCAAAAAATACAGTAAATAAGATTTTAAGTTATATTAGGTAACTTGTTTAGTTGGATCCTAATCATCGGGTATTATTTGAAAAAATTGGGTATTTTAAATAGAAAACTAAAGGAAAGGGTTTTAGGTGATTTAAAATGAATTTTATGGGTCTAAGCTCAATTTACTATTTTTTTTAAAAAGAAATAAAAAAGCAATGAATGTATATCATATAAGACATGTTCATATTATAAGCTTAAAAACATTCATATTCCTTCTTTTTGGGGTTGATGTTCCCTCTATTATATTTTGCTTCTAATGATGTGCAATGGTTATTATGTTCAGCCACTCCAAATACGTTTATCTCACTGTTAATAGTGTGAATTTAGTTAGTGGCGGCTATCCTGCATTTCATATTCAATGAACCAACTAGTCTCAAAGTTGCAGGGCCATGATACCAGAGAAATAGGGGTCTCCCTCCAGTCACATTCATAAGGTTGACAAGACTGAGAAGCATTAATATTGCAATTTTCAAAGGCCGCGATTCGCAGGGAGTTCAATTTTTCTATTATCAAATGCCTTGTGTCCACTATGTTTCTTTTCTAACTTTTTGATGTGTGCCAAACCATTATTAGCACTTTTAACTTAAGACATGTGTTAATTATTGAGAAGAATGGTTATATTGGGTTAGGGTGATGAGCAAAAATGCTTCTTCCTCACCGCCATAAGATCTTCTCTTTCCTTTTTCTCTCTCCGTCTCTATTACTCCAATGGCGACCCCACCTTGCACCATCTATCTAGTGAGGGTATATTTCTAAGGTTTGGGAATTGAGCCTCTTTTTGTCCAAAGAGCAAAAAGAGTTGGGTGGGCACATGGAATTTGGTAATAGGAAAAAGGTTACGAAATGGATAAATGGGTACAGTTTAATTGAAAAAGCTTTTTAATGTGCATACTACAAACTTTCTTCAACTTGATAGCGAACACTCATAGATTCATTCATCATATGGAAATTAAGGTGTCATTTTCACATAGTTTTGTTTTCAACTTATCTTAGGGAGATTCACTATTATACCCAATATAGGAGCACAAATTATAAAAATACCATATATAAAATGGACTTTAGAAACACACCCAAACCTCATTTACAACATAACAAAAAGGCTTTTAACTTCTTATCAATTGCAAAATTGCCATCGATTTCTTAAAACAAGCCCAACCCCAAAACCTCATAAACAAACCCAAACACTCAATAGGGCATCAAAGTAATTTAATAATCAAAATTAAATTAAATAGAGCCAGCTATTATTTTTGGTTTTTTTTTTTTGGTTTGTTTATAGAAATTAAATGTTATAGGATTTAATTTATAATTTTTCTGCTAAAAATGGGTATATGACTAAATATCTCCTTATCTTATTACCTGTCATTTACCTTTTCATGAATGAGGTAAAGAAGACTCGAACTCGAGATATCTTCCAACTTTAACTACGTGATCCCATCATTCATTTGAAAACACTTCTATATGTTATTCGACCAAGTCATATTAATTTGTTTAAAATTAAATTGTTAAAGTCTCGTTAACAAACATTTGCAGTCTACACTTGCTTTGCTTAGGGTTTAGCTCGTAAATATTAGAGCACTTCCAACCCTATGGGTAAAGGAAAGGCAAGGGCTGTCACTATTCACGTGAATAGTGGCAGCCTTTGCAATTTTGTTTCCACCCCTATGGGTTAGGACAAGGGTAATTACTATTCACATGAGATATGAGAAGATGAATTTGTATAGAGTTTTTGGTGTGGGAAGTAAAGAATATGGCTAAGTATTTATAATTAAAAAATTCTGAAAATTCTGGGGTTTTTTTTTTCAATTTGTTTTAGTTGCTAACATCATTATGACATCAGCATTGTGTCATTTAGCATAGGCAGCAGCCCGGACTGGACTTGGCACGGTGGAATTGGATTCTAGCCCTTGGGCTACCTCTGGCCGAGCTGGCCTTGTGCGCTAGAGATGCTCTTAGGGCAACAATGCTAAGAAAAATAAGGCAAAAAGAGTTCTTTCAAATTCCAATAAAAAACCACTCAAGCAGTAAACGTAAACTTAAAAGCTACAAAAAGAATAGGGGCACACATAATAAAGAAAAGAAGAAGGGTTATACTAAAGTAGAAAGGAAATTTTTGTCTTTGGACAAATGGGGCACACACAAAATCGCTTGAGTGGTCCATTCAAAACTTATATGCTTGCAGACCCAACTTACTCCATTGCCAAATTCGAAACTCATATGCTTCTTGACTTTCCAATCCAAAACAGTAATCAGCTTCCCCCATATCACCAATGGTGGGGTTGGGGACACATTCAACATCTGTGCACATCTGACTTCAAACACTTTCGGTTTACTTTCCTTTGAGTGCAGATTCTTCTTTTAAAAGATTATTGTATTCAACTCAAACATCATTTAGCCAAAAGTACAAGATTTACAAATCAATATTTCCTTTTTCTATTATTTGTTATCCTACTATAGATGGATAGGGAGACACCTTTATCTTTCTTTATTTAAAAATATATATTTAATAGTGTGACCATAATATTTAAGAGAACCTCGACAGAACGAGGGAAAATTTACCGTAATGTTAATTTAATGTGATGAAATATATATATCCAAGATGGCTTAATCATTAGCTACATCCGTTTCAAGATTATGCTCATTGGGTGAATTTGGTATAGTTAAAAAAATACTTTCTTACCAATCCAAATGATGGTAATTGGAATTTTCAAAGTGTGCATAGTTTCTTGTTGAACTTTCTTTATTGAGGTCTCTTTGATTGTTCTATGATGTGTTCTTGTTTTCTTTATTTAATAAGGAAGCCTATCCATCTCTTATATCTTTAGTTGATTTTCTTTGGGTTGAATGTAGTGCTTTCTGACTGTATCCTGCATTTCTGCTAGTGTGTGCTGCATCAGGTTCATAAAACACTCCAATTGCTTGAGATTTAATACACAGATCAACAAAAAGAATGTGCATAGCCAACTTGGTACCCACAAATCATGAAGCTCAGTACTAAGGGCAACCGATCGGCTTACGGATTAAGTACACAAAAGTTCCTTTGCTTTTCAAAGCACATCTTAATGTATTCAGATACTTCTATAACTTGTCTCTTGATTCCTGATTTTGCTCATACCATCACAATTGTGATTTCTGTTGTGTAAAATGAATGGAACCAAAAAATTTTGCACATGCAATTAGCTTGTTTCTCTTTTTAATTCTTCTTCCAACATCACATATGAAGAGATCACTAGTAAGCTGTCTTTGTGAGAGTTCATGGGTCTGAGGAGGTGGTTTTGGAACTGAAAAAATGGAACAAAGTTCTGTTTACTATTGAGAATAAAGAGTTCTGTTGACTATATACGTACTGTTTTCATATATTCCAACCAAATTAAACCGTCCACATTATGATGAAGGCAACAAATCAGGCTCAGTTACATTGATGCTATGGGACAATGTGTATTCTTTCTAATCTCTGTTCAAGTCCCATCCCTTCAAGACTCAAAATGTGTTGACAGAACGACTGTTGGCCACCCTACAATTTCTTCTTATCTCCCCCGGCTGCTCCAACTGCAAGTCACCCATCTTTATCATCCCTTCAACAAAGGCCTCGAAAAATTCGCTTTGGTTAATGCTAAACTGCTTCACAAATTTCCTTGTTTGTGGAAATGTGAAAAGTGTTTGATCTGAGTTCAGAAACCCTCTCCCTGCAACCAAGTCCTTGAAGTACTGGTTATCGAACACAAAAGGTGTAGCATCAAGGTCTCCGGTCACATTCTGGTCCACATTCAGCGGGCAAAGCTTATTTAGCTTTTCTCTGAACTTTGGTTCAAGGGCTGGGTCTGGCCTGCCTGTGCCGGATTGGTTGTACAGCCGAAACATGATGGAAAAGCACCGACCTTGGCCAATGGAGTGTGACCCAGAAAGGGCAACGAGGTCCTTGACAGAGAGATTAAATTTTCCAAACAGGTCAATGAGGAGGCTTGCATTGGCTCTTGGACTTGGCATAATGTTGTCTGAGGCTTCTTGGCTAGCTGTTAAGCTATCCAATCTTCCTAGCTTCACTTCCCAATTGGGTCCTCCAGTCTGATTAAGAAAATAATTATACTCCTTTCACAATTTTTCTTTAGTAACATTAATTTTCTACAACAGAAGGTACAAATGTCATGGCATAATACAAAATCTACAGTTGACATACAATTCTTCAAGTTTGGCCTACTTCACCCCTAAACTGAACAGTTCTTTCTAACCAAGACCAACTGATGTTGGAATTTGATTTGAGAAAATAAAAAAGAGTTTATAACCCATCAATTATCTTTCCACAGTTATACCCTTTTCATCCTTTAACGACAGAGTGTTACTCTCTCTCTCTTTCTCTCTCTGTCTCTACAGGCAATCCCATCTTGATGACCTTGGGTCAATCAACTGGTTTCAGTAATTGTGTGTAAGCACTTAAAAACTACAAGTCTTACCACTCTGTTTTGAAAGGTGACATATTGTATAGATAAAGAGAGATTAATACCAGGGCAACAGCATCTCTAGAGGCCATGATTATGATATCTGCGCAAGAAACAACTCCAGGGCAGACCTTCTCCAAGGCTTCCTTGGCTTCATCAACAACTTCATAAGATCTCAGTGAATTTATATTTGAAAGGGAAAGTTTTTCTCCAAGCATGGTGGTTGTGTCATCAAGTAACATAGAAGCATCACAACCCTATTAGTATACAAGTTAAATCATTAACACAAAGGTACAAACCAGAAATCTTTAACACAAAGGCCTCTGCAAAATATTTATTAAAAAAAAAACAAAGTGTTGGGAAATATAAAATTTTACTTGGATAGGATAAGATAGTGTCTACTTACATTAACAAAGCAGTCATGGAATTGGAAGCGCATGACAGAGGCAAGGCTGCGGGGCTCTCTAATCAGAGCCTTCTCCATGACATCCCGGACCACGAATTCGGCTCCCGGGCACGTTTTCGAGTAATGGCCCGGCCGGAGTTGCGCGGCGGCCACGGTTATGTGAAGGAGGATGAGTGGAAACAGAGGAGACATTGAAATTTTGAGGCAGTTAGGCAGAGGTGTGTGTGTGTGTATAAATTGGTCCAAAAAAAACTAAGGGTGTGAGATGGCTCTTACTCTCCTCTCTTTTGGAAATATGCATGTATGATTTTGATGAATTTCATTCAAAAAAAGGGTGTTTGGATTCTTTGTTTCTCTCTCTTCCTGGTGTCAAAAAATTAAAGGGTTATTATGTTGTGAGAAGAGGAGGCAGCGGAAGCCAATTGGCTGAGAGAGCCGCCTGAAGTCAAGAGTCGATAGGTGTTTTGTGGGTGGGGACAAGTACGTCAACAATTACGACACCCACGATGTTTTCATTTCTGCATCCAAATTCATAATGCAAATTTTGGGTTTTGTCCGAATCTATTTACCCTTTTTTTTTTATTCATCTTGACTCAAAAGAAAAACCAGTTTTTAGAACAAAAGAACAGAACCAGCTTTTAGCAAATAAGGCAAACGATTGATGCAGAATGAGCAAGTAGGTCTTTATTTTCTGCACTTTGAATTGAATGCTTCATTGTAGTGGATAATCACATCCAAGAATGAAATGGGGTTGGGTAGGCTGTCAAAGTACTTCTGCAAGATGGACAGCTGGGACCAAGTGATGATTCATGGGTCCTAAGGCATAAAAAACTTGTATGAGAAGGGGCTGTTTTGCTATTCCCGACCAATTACAGTTTTGAAGAAATAGCAAAATAGTACTATACCTGTGGGGATTTTTTTTTTTTCTTTTCTTTTCTTTCTGGAGTTGTTTTGTTTTGATATTTCTTTCTGGAGTTGTTTTGTTTTGATATTTCTTTGTGTGGTCCTAGATCCGTCGTTGTTTTGGGATTTTGATACTTTTTCCTCTGTTTGGGTGTATTGTTCTGATTGCATGGGAGAGAAATATCTTTACCAAATGGGGCATGCTGGGCTGGGTCAGATGTGATATGAGGATTTGATTGCTAGACTACGTCGTTATTGTTGCTCTTTGTTTGGGCTTTGGCTCCCATAGTAGTACATAAAGCCGATTTCCGGTTTCAAGGTGAAGGCTGGATTTGTTGTGGGCAAGTATACTCTTAAAATCCACTACTTCATAAAATCCTTCAAAATCACGAACTTTTCAAATGCATATGAATTTTTGTACTTCCAAAAATTTAGAGTGTTGCTAAATGAACCCTAAAATTAACTGAGTATACCTTATAATCTAAGTAGACCATAATATTTAAATTAAAATATAAAATTAACTAAGTACATCATATTTAACTACCAAAAATACCCCTAATACACCTTATTTAAATAAATTTTAAAACTAATAATACATATTTACAAATGAAATAATTAAAAAGATTTATTTATAAAAATAAAATATTTAAAAAAACACCTACCCAGCCCCCCCACAAGAACTCCATCAACACTCTGTATGTAATGATTTAAGATTAATGATGGAGCAGGTGTTTTGAAGTAAATCAAGTTATTGTTACCAAAAAAAAAAAGTAAATCAAGTTATGCACAAGCTTTCCAGAAGGGCACTACGACCAAATTTATCAATTGTCTTCTCTTCCGATTGTGGACTGGATTCAACATCCTCTACATTATTTTTCTTGTGTTTATCTAGAAAAGAGTTAGAGCTAGCTCTGTCTTTCTTTTTATGAAACGGAAAGTTGCACGGATTCTTTTCCCATGCAGATTTAGCATTGCCTTTCTCCTGAATACCTGCTGCTTTCTCAGATGAACTCTTAGATCGGGTTGCTGAATGTACTTCATTTCCAAATGAAGATTTTTTGAACTCTTCAATTGAAAGAAAAACTGTCTAAATTAATTTTCTCCCCATGATAGGCTTTTGGAGTAGTATTTAGCTCAAGTTCTGCTGATATTTCTCCTATTTGATGATTGTCATTCAACATCCTTGCTTCTTGATGCTCTACTTTGGGCAATACAAGGACTGAAAAATTGACTGGAAATAATTAAAAAGTTTTGTTTGATTAGGGTTGAATATAGTATGTAGAGTGTACTTATTAAAATTATATTTGTTTCACAATTCAATATATTCTTTTTGGTCACTTTATATTAGGGTAAATTAGTAATTCAATAAATATTTTGGTAGTAGGGTGTACTCAATTAATTTTAGGGTTCGTTTAGCAGCACCCAAAATTTATGATTGAATACAATTGAAATTTTATGGACTTTTAAAAAAACCCACCAAAGTCCATATTGAATACACATGTACTTTTATAACCTATTTCCACCCACGATCATAATTGAATACTCGTAAACTTTTAAACTCTTTATGTATCTATATAAATAAAGTAAAAAGCAGAGAATGGTGAAACATTCAAAATACCAGGAAATTCCCTTGGTTAATACAAATATTAAGAATTGAAATTATTAATTAAATGAGGATAATATGGTAAATTCACATTTTTTTATATTTTAAAAAATTAAAATTAAAAGAAAAATAGGATAATGGATCCTATTTTTATGGAAAACAACTACTCACTATCTTTTTTAATTCTAAAATAAAATTTTAAAATTTTAAAATAAAGCCTCTTACAGGAGCGGAAGCGCGTGCGGAGAGTTTAGTATACAGAACATAATAGACTTTTAAACTCTTAAAAAATCTCCATTAAATACACAACTGCTCAAAAAGCCCAACTAGTAAGCCCAAACTAAGATAACCTGCAGCCCAAGGACCCGATTACGGTCCCCTAAAACCCACTGATTAGCGAACTGAATAGCGGAGCTCTTTTCTCTTGTTTGTTCTCTGAGGCCGAGCATCAAACAGTTAAGCTACATACACAAATGGGAGGCGGCGGCGGCAGAGGCAGAGGAGGTTCTCGCACACAGAGACGCCACTTCCGTCAGAACAGAGAGAACGTTTGGAAACGTCCCAAGTCTGACCCTTCTTCTGAGAACAACCCTGAAAACAATGGTGAAAATCGTGGCTGGGAGCCCTTTGCCACTCAGAATCCCGCATTCGATGAATATTATAAGGTGACATCATATTCTATATACGTACATATATTGGATACAGTATTTCTTTTCTTTCTAAGAAAAGTTATGCTCTTTGGTAATTTTTTTGGCATGCGTGTGATGGTTGGTAGGAGCAAGGGATAGTGACCCCAGAAGAGTGGGATGGATTCATTGAAGTTCTTCGAAAGCCGTTGCCTGCTGCTTTTAGAATCAATTCAAGGTAATTTAAATAACTTCTTTGCGATGTTGTTTTTGTTAGCATTTTCGTATTTTATGCGCGGCTTAATTCTATGTGAATCACATTTCTGAATTGAGTTTCTGTAGATGTAGCCATTGACTGAATAATAGGTTTTGTTTTTGTCTTTAATGTTGCAGTAGCCAATTTTGTTCGGACATCCGAACCCAGTTGGAGAATGACTTTATGATATCTCTTCAAGCTGAGGTTGGTCTCTTGTAGGCTATTTTGTTACTAAAATGTGGCGACAGATTGTGTTGCATCATTTGGTTTTTATTGTAATGCATTTATGGTTACTTGTTTGTTATTTGAACTATACTGTTCAGGTAAGTGAGGGGGGTGAACTGGTGCCTATTAGGCCGTTGCCTTGGTACCCTGAGAATCTTGCTTGGCATTCAAATTTTTCTCGCATGCAGCTGAGGAAGAACCAAACGCTTGAGAGGTAAATGATGCATTGTTTGAGAATACTTTGTAGTATAAGTGGTAGATATGTGCCTGGAACCAAGGTAACCTAAGACCTGTTTCTTGATGGTGCTTGTTACGGATAATAGTGGTAAAAGCCTATTTTTCGAGGGGCTGGTAGTATGGTGGGTTTTTTATGCCACCTGTCCTGTAGTTCTTTCAGTTTTGAAATTAATGGATGAGATTGGCTCTTGTATTCCCAAAGGAGTTCCTATATGAGTACTACTAATACGTATCTACCATAACAGTTTTTCTGGTTTCCAAGTTGATCCTCTTCCAATTGCTAGTGTGTATACAATTTGACCAAGTTCTCCATGATGCTATCAAATCACTCAAGCTCTCCATGCTAATATTTTTATTTGTCAATTCCTGGTTCTGATGGTATGAATTTCTCAGGTTTCATGAGTTCTTAAAGCTTGAAAATGAGATTGGAAACATCACAAGACAGGAGGCTGTCAGCATGGTGGGCCAATGTTATTTGTAGTCTGTTCCTTTATGGTTTACAAACTGACATTGTGCTGTAATATTTATTTATATTTTATAGTGTTTCAGCGCATTTAGTTCACTTATCTTAATGCTCAAGTATCCAGTTAGTTTTTTAAATTTATTTATTTACTTTTTATGATACAGGTACCTCCTCTATTCCTTGATGTACATCCAGATCATTTTGTACTTGATAGTAAGCAACTTATATTGTTTATATCTTCTTTCCCCTTTCTAATAGTGTGCAAATTTCAAAAACTTGTTGACCAAATGATGAGACTTGGAATTAATGAGCATCAAGTGAAAATGTAATTGGTTCTGTTCTATAGCGAGTTTGTAAGCTTCTTCTTGGCATTGTAAAGGGCTGAATGAACAACGTAGTTTGGATGGGAGATGCATAATTTCTTGTGGAACTTTATTTCTTGAGAGCACTCTGTTCTGTGTTGTATAGTTTAGTTTTTATAAGGAAATCTATAACAGTACTCCGATTGCTTGTGACCGATCATTCATTATTTTGTTTTTGTTTCAAAGACTAAATCTAGTGCTTTCTGACCATTTGCTATAATTTTTCTCAGTGTGTGCTGCACCAGGTTCAAAAACATTCCAATTGCTTGAGATTATACACCGATCAACAAAACCCGGATCCCTACCTGATGGACTGGTTTGCATCCTTTTAAATATATGTTGTTTTACATTCCTTACATCATATTTTATATAGTCTGTTATGTGTTTTCCTCTGTCAAGTGTGGAATATTATCCCGCCTTTCAATCTCATATATGATTCTCCTAGTTAGTATTTTTTTTCCTTGATATGACATGGATTTTCCTTCATTTTACTACTGTCTAAGACATTGATGCCTAGTTTTATTGTCCCCTTGATTAGGTTGTAGCAAATGATCTTGACGTCCAAAGATGTAATCTACTCATCCATCAAACAAAAAGAATGTGCACAGCCAACTTGATAGTCACAAATCATGAAGCTCAGCACTTTCCTGGATGCCGTTTAAAAAAAAGTTGTTCTACTGCTTCTGAAATAGGAGCTGAAAAGGAGCCACCCATCAGCCAACTTGTCTTTGATCGTGTTTTATGTGATGTCCCTTGCAGTGGAGATGGTACCCTTCGCAAGGCTCCTGATATCTGGAGGAAATGGTAGAACTTTTACTTTCAACCACATTTTCTTTTAGCAGGTTGATGATATTTGTTTTGCTTATTTACAGGCATGCCGGATTGGGCAATGGGGTCCATCCTCTACAAGTTCAGATAGCTATGCGAGGTATCTTTGATGCAAAACTTTTGCTCCGAATTTCTATATAATTTTATGGCTCTACGCTTTGTGGTTTTATTCCCATAGATACTGTCCCATGTGCATATTAGGATTTCCTTGAAACGATGAGGATATAATCTGGAAACATCAAACATGTATAGCCCAGATGTGTTTCTTTCTGGATATTATTTCTGTTCTCCTGCTAGATAAATACTTGGATTTATTGGTGTGGTCAATCAGTAAAAATAGGACTTTCAATGCAATACTTTTCATTTGGTGTGCATTCCAAACATAGCTGAGGTTATATTGTTTATCCTAGGTTTATCTTTGCTTAAAGTTGGTGGAAGAATGGTTTACTCTACCTGCTCCATGAATCCTGTTGAGAATGAGGCTGTGATTGCCGAGGGTAATATGTTTGGTTATTTTTCTACACAAAAAGATGTAGGATCTGTGGAATTAACATATTTGTAAATAGTAATTCTCTGTGCAGTTGCGTGGTCTTTCATAAATTAAATAGTATGGTGTTAATTTATTTTCACTTTGTGATCGCTTGAAAGCTTGGCTTCATAGTTCTTCTCCATTATTATATAGATGTTGTTTTGTATAATGTTTGTATCATGCTATTGTTGTTATAAAAGTTTGTATCGATATAGCTACATTGCTCGAAACAAAATATTTAACTTGGGGCATGGTTCATTCAAAGATTGTAATTTGTAAGCAACAACAGCTTGATTTATCCTTACATATGAAGAGAGCTTGTAGGCTATGATAGATAACCATTGGATGCTAACCATACAATTATTATTTCTTCTGGTTCTCTTGACGCATCATTGTTCACCTTTTGCCAAACTGTTCAGTGGGTTGGAGTATGTGTAGATCTACACATGATTAATTGATTTTCTAATTTGTTTATTTGGTTAGTGTGGACGTGTATTATTTCTGATTCATAACACATTTTATTTCTGATTTATGTTTTAGCCTTTAATATATGTATGTTTTGTATGTGAAAAAGTTCCTTTGTTGCAGAGTCACATCATTTTTTTGTTGGGATGACTTTTCTTATTTGGAGAAAGTGTTCCTTTTCTGGTCCTGTGACTTTTGCATGGGTTGTGGTCTTATGACCCTATTTGACCATGTCTCAATTTTTGCAGATTTTGCGGAAATGTGATGGGTCTGTTGAGCTTGTTGATGTCTCTAGTGAGCTTCCTCAACTTGTTCGGCGGCCAGGTCTTAAAAAGTGGAAGGTTAGTTGTTAGTTTTACCTTTGTGTGCTAGTGCTTACTGTTAAAATTTTGATGTGCAAAACATATTATTGAACACAACTGTTCCCCTGGTTTGTGTAGTGTGGGTTTCTTTCTCAATTATCAAATAGGATGGATTCCGATATCTTTGCTATAAATAATTTGTTTTTACCTGTCAAAACAAGGGAGAGGAGAAGATCTCATATAGATATCCATTATTTCTCCTGCTAAAACCTGCAGGGGTTAAGAAATTGTATTGCAATCTATGCATCACATCAATGTTAGGTGAAACCATTTTATACTACCTGGCTGCTTGATTGTGTATAAGTCGGGTCTACATTTTGATTTTTGCTTGTCTCAAATGCATCAAATTTAAATATATGGCTATCTCATAGCATGGAAAGCTAATTCTATAAAGATAGTGATCTAAATTATTGTTCAAACATCACCTACTGAGTTGCATCGGTTGCAGCTTTAGAGTTTTCTGTTCAGTGTATAAATCAATATTCAATCACTTGGCAATGCAGGTACGTGACAAGGGTAGGTGGTTAGTTTCCCACAAAAATGTCAGCAAATATCGCAAATCTGTCATTGTTCCCAGCATGTTTCCTTCTGGACGAAGGTTTACAGAACCAACGGACCATAATGGTAGTATGGAAGTGGAAGAAAAGCATGAGAATGGTGGAAATGGAAATGTTGAAGATGCATTGGAGTCAAGTGATGATCCCGCAACTCTAGCCGATGAACAAGATGAGGAAGTTTCTGATTTTCCACTAGAACGCTGCATGAGGATAGTGCCGCATGATCAAAATGGTGGAGCTTTCTTCATTGCTGTCTTCCACAAACGTTCTGATTTGCCAGGTGAGTTCAAGTATCTACCTAGTCATTGGATCTTTCTTAAGAATTGAAGTGCTTTGAGGTAGTGTACCTGTGCTGAAATGTTAGCTGTTATAATTATTATTATTTTCTTCTTTGGTATGAATCCGTTGTTTCCATCATATAGAGGAAACTTGTCTCTGTTTTGTGTCATTTGCAATATGTGGGGCCTGTACTTTGTTTAGGATCTGAAGCAAGTCTTGTGCTGCCATGTTTTGCTTTGGCTTTCCTCATAAGAGAATTCCAGTTTATTAAATTTTTTATTATTTTTAATATAGTTCCTCGTTCCCTTTTATTGAGCAGCCAATCAGGGAAAACCTAATAGTCTGGAAGGGGACTTGGGCCCTAGGAATGATGAGCCACAGGTACAATTACAAAATCAGAGTACTGAAGATACAAATGGGATTGTGGCTAGTTTGGCAGATGGTACAGATGAGACATTTTCTGAAGCAGCTTCAGAGGCAGAGTTGATAAAGGATGAACTAGATGGGGATTCTTTGGAACTTGATCCATCCGTTACATGTGAAGAAAATGTAAATGTATCGGAGGAAGCCCAAGCGCCTAGTGATAAGGAAATTGATCCCAAGAAAGCTGGAGGAAAGAGGAAGTTGCAGACTCAAGGCAAGTGGAGAGGTGTTGACCCTGTTGTTTTCTTTACAGATGAAGCCACCATCAATAGCATAAAGACATTCTATGGCATTGATGAATCATTTCCCTTTAATGGCCACCTTGTCACAAGAAACAGTGATGCTAATCATGTGAAGAGAATTTACTACGTCTCAAAGTCAGTCAAAGATGTTCTTGAACTGAATTTCTCTGTTGGACAGCAACTTAAGATAACCTCCATTGGGCTAAAGATGTTTGTAAGTATTTCACAGATAAATTTGATTTATATTTCTTTTAAATTAATGTTGTTCCGAATTTATAGAGACATAGGCAAAGAAAGTTGTGCAAAACTTTCATGCCTATAGATAAGTTGATCACTTGCTAATATTGTAGTGTGTGTAAAATTAAGATAATAAGCAAGAGAACTGTTTACAGGGTTATCCTTCTTGCTTAGCTTCCCTTGTGGAGTGTAAGAGCTAGTGCAAAATAACCAAAGGAATATCTGTAAGGCAAAAGAAAAGAAGAAATATAATACAAAGGAGAACACCTATGATGGAATGCTCCTAAATGAGAAACTAAAGCATATGAGATATATTAGAAAGAATATATTTAAATGCAGTTATTTTGAACCTTATTATATTGTGAGTGCTGGATTCCGAATTTGTAGTTACATTTATAAGTTCATCCTTGGTTCCTCGTGATCTAAGCTAAGATTCTGGTACAGCCCTTCATTGTTGAACAAAATATTAGACAATCTGGTGTTACCAATATTTGGAAGCAATTTGTCCCTAATTTATTCTTGTTCTCAACAGGAACGACAAACTGCAAGAGAAGGAAATTTGGCTCCCTGTTCATTTCGGATATCATCAGAAGGATTGCCACTTATTCTTCCATGCATCACCAAACAGATTGTATATGCATCCCCGGTGGACTTTAAGCATCTTCTTCAATATAAAAGTATCAAGTTTGCAGATTTTGTTGATGCAGAGCTCGGTCAGAAAGCATCAGGCTTAATGTCAGGATGCTGTGTAATAGTTTGAGGAAAGGTACAAAGCAGCATGTGGTCAAGGCCAACTAGTGCATATTCATGTGTATAATTTTTAACCTAAGTAAATTTTACTTCTGCAGATGGCAAAGCCTCGTCGAATTCCATTGAAGTAGATGAGTCAACAATAGCCATTGGATGCTGGAAAGGTAAGTCCAGTTTGTCTGTGATGGTCACTGCAATTGACTGCCAAGAACTGCTAGAAAGGCTTTTGATGCGCATGGATACTGAGAAAGGATCTTCAGAGAAGAAAGACGAAGCCTCTAATGCCAAGGGGGATGAGGAACAGGATATAGAGGACATGGAAAAGAATGGTGACAAGGAAAGTATCACACTGGAGACTGGGGGTTAAGCGACAGCTTCTGGGCTTCCAGATTTCCATTGTTGTACTCTAATTTCATAATTTAATACAGGTGTTGTAATTGATATGCCATGACTTCATTTTATCTTTATATTTCTACAAAATTGGATTTTCTTATTTTAGCATGGAAGACATATTTGTATTTTGCCTCATCAAGTTGTTGCATAATCTTGAGAACAGAGCAATTTTGATCTAGCATATTAATCATCCCATTTGTGTTCTAATCATTATTGCTGGTTGGAATCGTGTTCCTATGGTGTAACCAATGATATTTGCGTTTGGCGTGTAATCATGCTGCCCAGAAATTGCTACAAGAACTGTTATTCCTTGTGGATTCCTCCCTACATCATTGGATGGGTAACGAGAAGTGTTAGTGTTAGTCGCGTCCGATGCAATCTCAGATAAGGTTGAGAAGGTTGAGAGGGTTGAGATTATTTACGCTGCGATTGACGCTACAGTCTTCCTCTTAACAATCCCTAGCATTTTATATGTAATTATCACTTACGCATCTTTCCATATCTTTCATTTTTCTTGTTTTGGTTTGGACATTCACAACTCCAAAAATGTTTTTAATTAATGAAAATATTAAGAACTGAAACCATTCAGTAAATGAGGATATTATTAAACAAATCACACCACGTGAAGAAATTATATAATGGTATTAGAGTACGGCCATGTGGGAGACTACATGAGAAGGCTAATTGACAGGCGCAAAGCACATGTCAAATGACTAGTTTTAATAAATTAAACCGTGGCCATCCAATGATCATTGTGTAAGAACCTGCAGAGGAAGAAGATTTTCTTGTGACTTCTCTGCTTCAGGTTAGAATTTCTCCTTTCTATTTGGTGTCTTCTTGTTGAGATCAAGGATAGATGCATCTTATACAGTGATGAGTAGGGTTTGCGTAAAAACCATTCATACTTAAAAGAACAGATCATAAAGAGGCAAACCCAAATCAGCTTCATTTCAAACAAGAAATTAATCAGCTCATGCAAACTAAACTAAGCCATGTAAAAAATATACAAAGGAAATATATAACACCCCTCAAAATTTGCTAGTATTAAGAACGTAGAAGAAAGCATCCGTGTTCAGAAATCAACGATCCAATGAAATCACGATGTACAGCACACCTTGCTCTTAGCTGGGATTTCTTGTGCAGGGCCTGGGATGACGATCTTCTTACCAGACAGAGATGCAGGGTTGCCATTAGCTTGATTTTCGCTGGCGGCCAGGCTCTTCTTGTTAACAATGTTGAATATCTCTGTCAACACAGTCAAGAAAGCAGACTCCACGTTTGTTGATTCCAGTGCTGAGGTCTCCAAGAAAAAAAGTCCTTCCTTTTGGGCAAACTCTTTGGCATCTTCAGTGGGGACTGCACGCTGGTTCTCGAGATCACTTTTGTTGCCTATCAGAATGATGACAATGTTCTTGTCGGCGTGGCTACGCAGCTCTTCCAACCAACGGGGTATGTGATCAAAGCTCTGGCGTTTGGTTATATCATAGACGAGCATTGCCCCAACAGCACCCCTGTAGTATGCACTTGTAACTGCTCTATATCTGCTCAAAACACCAGAAGAGAAGTAGAATAATCAGTTGCCAATACACCATTTGTGAAAGTTAACAGGAGTCAGGTGGGAAGATTATTCAATAGCGTGAAAGTAAATAAGTGACAGCAAAGAGTGAAGGCTTCTAACCCCGCCTAATTTACATTCCAACCAATAATAATTTCTTTTCAAATGATGTACTTTGTTTAGTTACATTGAAATCTTTGTTTATCCAAAAGGGAGCAAAAGCCGAGCCTCATATGATTGTGTTAACATATTGCCCGACTTGGGTCATGAATACTCCTTTAATTGGCTTCATAGTCATCCAGTGATGAAAGAAGTCATATAGAATCCAACACTCCAACTACTCTAACTTATGCGATAATAGCCCATAATGATAGCATAAGACTGAGAAGCACATATCATCTGATACTAAACAAAGATAACAATAAATTTATCCCAAATCGTTCATCCTGTAAAAGACAACAATCTCACCCATGTAATCATCCATTCCCACCCCGAAATAGATCACAACTCAAAATCTGGCACATCATTTTAAAAAGGGTAACGATTCTTACCACGCTCTAATATCCATGACAACATCCAAGATTGCAAGGCGGCCAAAATGGCATCAAAGGTAGGATATGATCCAACACAAATTCATATCTCTTGAAAAAGCATATGCTAGTGGCCGGTATTTACAACTAAGCAATGCATGGATCACATAAAGAAAGGGTATCTAATTTCATTCTATGCATTTAAAAAGCATTTAAAGTATCTAATCATTTGAGTGGAGTGCATTTATGAGATAAAAAAAAACATGGATCTATATTCTTACGTAATCAGAAAAATGTAATACAACATCACAAACTACTAAGCTTACTCCTACTTTCTCCCTCCCTTTTTTCCCAGTTTAATAATCTCATCAGTTCAATTCTACTCATACAGATGAACATTTTATCAGCAATCCACTTAAACCAATATCAGCATCTCAGAATGTAATCCACCTTATGCTTCAAAGAAATTAACCCAGAGAAAAAAAATTTAAACAAGCAACACCTAAAAAGTTTTACTACTGAACTGAAAAAACCCATCAAGTAGAGTAGAGCTGCTGCAAACTTTCAAAATCCTAAAACCCATGTAGCAGATCGAAGAAAAGGGCAATAAGCTACAGAAAACAGAAAGAGAAGAGAGAGAGAGAGAGAGACCGTTCTTGGCCAGCAGTGTCCCAGATCTGAGCTTTAACACTCTTGTGCTCGATGACAAGGGTCCTGGTCTGAAACTCAACGCCGATGGTGGCCTTAGAATCCAAGCTAAACTCGTTTCTAGCAAACCTGGCCAGAATCTGAGACTTGCCCACTGCAGAGTCCCCTATCAGCACCACCTTGAACACATAGTCTATCTTCTGGTTCGAGTCTCCATATCTCCTCCACTCCACTCCCATTTTCCACCCAACCCAGTAAAAGTTAAAAAAATACCCCAGTACATCTACTTCTGCTATTAAAACCCCAAAAAGGCCTCAATTTATTGAACTCCCCAAAAAGACGATGACTTTTCCTTTTGCTGCTGCTTGCAATTATGTTAGAGTCTAAATGTGGTCACCCCCATTGCCTTGCCTGTGAGCTCACCAACCAGAGCGTGACACGCTTGTGGGGATAGATCCCCAAAGTGGTGACGTGGAGGTCTGGGATTGGTTGGGTTGGTGGTGGGCTCGGGGAAGCAGGAACAGTGTGAAACAGGTATTTGTTGTCCATGATTGATGTGCGCGGTGTCAGACAGCGTATGTCTCGGGTGAGTTGTCTGTTTTGGCTGGTTGACGGTCACGCCGATGCCCCCCTTTCTTCGGAATCTTAAAAACGACTTGTCGCTTCGTCCAGATTTTAAACCACAGAAAAAAAGGATAATGGGCTTTCTTATCTGGACTTGGGCCTGCCACTCTGTCCAAAATACAAGCTGAGTTTCCTTTTCTGGCCCAACAAAGGACTAGATTTTGTTTCCTAATTTTATCCCACATGGGGTTTAGGGAGTGTGTCGAGGGATTCAATCCAATCATCCAAGAATAAAATTTATATTGATAGGATAGTAGTGCTTTTGATTGTGAACCTTTTGAGTGTTTTTAATTGTTAACCTCTCCTTCTACATTAAAATCTATAATAACTTCCAAAAATTAGTTCATATTAAATGAATCATGTTAAATTCTTCAAAGTTACGGCCTGTACTTACGTTAATTTTGCTTTAGAAATTGTCAAATCTTCTAGGAGTTGAAGCCCCAATTTTTTTTATTTATATAAAACTTCATATCCCTTTCCTTGCTTTAAATAGTCAACTTTTTATTTTCTCCTACCAATGGTTGGGAGTTGCTAACAGAAAAAAGAACTCATCATAAACATGCATGGTAACATTGAATGTGGAGTCCTTTTATCCTTAAATGTTCAAACAGTGATCCTTAACATATAAATGACATTTCCATCCAACATTTGACAATTGTTTCTATAAATCCACACCATTTCTTCTATACCTTTGGTTGACCAAAAAAAACAAGACTTTTTTTTTTTCATGGTTGCTAGTGATAATTGTTTCTATATCACAAAAATGACAAAGGTTTTAATTGTTTATACATTTTTTTTATGCAAATAATAATCTAAATTACTCTAATTTACGAGAAAGTAGACTTGAACTTGGAGGTACTGACTAACTGCTCTGACCAACTGGCGTAATTCACGTGTGCTAATTGTTTGCACTTATAATTGATTTGCAGGCAGACAAATTTCTTCCTCGTTAAGACCAAGCCCAAATGAAAAAGTTATTTGCTATTTCCAGCCACTTTCTTGTTTAAAAAGTTTCCATTTGACAAAAAAAGAAGATCAGCCTCCATTTATACATAGGTGCCAAAAGAACTAACTGCAATGGTCGCAAGGTTTGTGGCATGCTTTGTTTGAAACGCGCGTTCAACCCACATTATTATAGTAAAACAAACCATCTTGTTATGAGCAAATGTATTTCATCAATCCACACCATTGCAATGACTGCTTCAAAACTCTGCTTTGGACCTCTTCGGATTGGCCTGCCAGGAGATGATCCTTCTTGTAACTTCTCTGGAAAAGAAGAAGTTTTTACCA
>BJCG01001234.1:0-33436 GCA_005406145.1 Prunus yedoensis | reverse complement strand
AAGTGCATAAATAAATGCCTTAATCATCACTTGAGCTACAGCATCTTGCCCCCTACCGCCCCCCTCTCTCCCCCAATCTTTCTTTTGACGATGTTAAACTTTTATAACTTAATTGTTAATGTGTAGTAACAAAATTCCTTCTAGATGAATTAAATGAAGAACTTCACTCTACTTTAATTACTCCTCGAAAATTACCTGCAAAATAGTAACAATCAATTGGATAAACACTGGTGTGGTGTTGGTTAAGAGCTCTCCGATGCTTAAGTAAGCAAAAATATCTCAAGGAGACGTGTGTTTTTCATGAAAGCTACTAGAAGATTTTTGAATCGATCTCCCTTTTTGTATTCCTTGGCTATAAATAGGGGAATTTTCTTGTAGCCATCTTTGGAATTATTAAGGGCCCTTTATTTAAAGAGAAAGATGAGATTATGGAAATTGAATGTAATCAGCTTTCCTTGATAGCTAATTAAATGAGAATTTAATCAACATAATTAATGTGATCTAGGACAAGTTTGACATTTATTTGCCTTTCCACTTGACGTCATTGGAGTGGTTGTGAAATTATTTGCTCCCACAAATGGATCAAAACTATAACGAGAGAAACTACAAACTTTAAATAAGGACTAAAATGAAAAATGAGTCACACAACAATGACCATAACATAATTTGACTTTTTTTCCAGAACAAATTGCAGCCCAAGAGGCCCAAAGCCCAACAATGTCTCCTCTCAAGTGTATAGCTGCTCTTCTTTAAAGGTGTGAGCTTTTTTTCCCTTGCTTGTGAGAGAGTGCTTTGGGGTCTCATCTCATGTAAGCACGTTTGAGCAGAAATCTTTCATCAAATCAGAAATGGGTCGTGGTAGGGAGAGATGGATCGAACACTACAGTAGCGCACAAGAGATATTGCTGGTTGGTGAAGGAGACTTTTCATTCTCTGCTTGTTTAGCTCGAGCATTTGGCTCTGCTCCCAAAATAGTAGCAACTTCTCTCGAATCTCAAGGTACATTTTTCAAAAACGCAACTTTTTTATGTTCATGGGTACTCTTTAAGATGTGACCAATAAATCTTTGTTCATTTTCAGCGCTACCCCCTGTTTTTGGTGCAACCATTTTTGGGGTTTCTTTATTTTTTGTTTTTCAGTGATTAATTTGATGAAAGATTCAATTTTTAGGTTCTTTAAGGGCCAAACATAGGAGTTGTTTGTCACACTTGAATGAGTTGAAGAGGAGAGGGTGCTTGGTGTTGCATGATGTTGATGTGTATGAGATTGACCTCCATCCTACTCTGCAATGGAGGAAATTTGATGTCATCATCTTCAACTTTCCTCATGCAGGCCATTTCCCCTGGCTACGTGAAAGAAACCCTCAGCTCATTCAGTAAGTGACCCTAAATTATTTAACTAGAACAAATAATTAGTAGTTAGTTGTACACAGATGTCAACCCTAACAGTTTGTTTTGATTGGATTGTATTTGTATGAGATTTGTGCAGCTTAAGTTTCTTAATTACTCTTTCCAAGAATGAATGCTCAACATTTTTCTACTACACAAGTCCCTCTTTTATATTCTCTTGGAAAGTCATCATCATCCAGATCTATCAACAAAACCAGTGATGAATTCATTGTTATGTATGAACTGGTGGAGAATTTGACATTTTATTGAAGAAGAGGTGGAGATTTTATTTGATTGGTATCATATCCTAGGATGCTATATTTTCCCAATTGTCTTATCAAGTGTTTCATGGCTAATCAATGTTATTCAATGCAGTGGTGAAGCTGCAGGCCTATAATTAGTTACATAATTATTTGCTACCATATAGTATTCTTAATTAGTTACTTAGTTTCCCTACCTTGGGGGCTAATTAATTTGCGCGTTGAATGCAAGCAGAATGCACAAGAACTTGTTGAAAGCCTTCTTCGAAAATGCCAGTGGGATGCTGAGGGAAGGCGGGGAAGTTCATGTTGCAACCAGAGATGACTACCCATATAACAGATGGAATGTGGAGGAACTTGCAGAGGAAGCGGGCCTGGTTTTGATGGAGAAAGTGTGGTTCAAAAAATCGGACTACCCGGGGTACCAGAACAAGAGAGGGGGACATCAAGAGCAACAAAACGTTTCGTCTCCGAAATTGTTTCACCTTCAAATTTGCTCTGCAACAATATGAGTATGACTATACTTGTGATGAAATGTCTGTTTGCAGCGACGACTTTATATGATTATGTGAAGTGTTCGGTAGTATAGTATCCTTTTGACGCAGAAGGTGGTGGTGATTGGCCTCTCTTTTTGCTTGCTTTGAATACTTTTGGTAGTTTGAATATTTTTGGTTTTGTGCGTATGGGTTTGTAAAAGATTTGATCGTAAGCCATATGAAGTATGCAAGCTGTGGGCCTGTAAAAATACATCAAAATTGCATGTAGATTACTACTTGATTGTATTAGTTATGACAAATGTCCTTGAATTTACAATAGAGTTTTATTTCGATATTGGCTTGTCTATTTAAAAATTGAGGAGGAGCTCTTCATTAAAATCAATGGAGTTTTGACACTAGTAAATTTCAAGCAACATTGACAAAGTTCCAACAAAAAAGAAAAAGGCATTTTGAAAGAATTGGATAAGTGTCAAAACAACATCGGTTGTAAGGAGGAGCCTCCTCGGATTTAAAGACCCAAAATTTTTCCTTTCATAGTCCTTATATTTTCACTCGACTCTCTCAATTCATCTTATTTAAAATTAGAAACCTTAAAAAAATAAGATTAAATCAGTAAAAGTTAAAAATTTAAATTTTACCCATACCCAACCTCTCCACCTCCCCTTACCTCAGTTGCAACTCTAGTTTTTTACCAAAAAATTCCGTTAGTTATTCAAACTTTTAACGAATTCTCAAACTTTTCATCTTCTTGTCTCCCTCCTCCTGCACTACTCTGTCTTCATCACAAGATACTTTTCATCTTCTCTCTTTATTTATTTTATCGGAAACTACCATCTGTATTGAAAGCCTTCATTTAAGCACAGTGCCTTTAGCTCTCTCAGTGCTGTTATATAAAGTGAAATAAGTCATTCCAAGAGAATACAATATTTGCAGAAACTTGAGTTTAAATCAATAATGGGTGAGAAAAACAGACAAATAGGACACCGCTCTAGCTCTCAAAAGATATTGTTGGTTGGTGAGGAAGACTTCTCATTTTCTGCTTGTTTGGCTCGAGCTTTTCGCTCTGCCGCTAACATGGTGGCTACCACTCTTGAATCTGAAGGTACATTTTTTCAAGTATACCCTTTTTTAATTTTCCTTTTTCGTTTCATATTAGCTAATTAATTTGATCAAGAAAAAAATATATTTGAATTTCAGATACTCTATGGACGGAACATTGGAGCAGTGAGGCACATTTGGAAGAGTTGGAGAGAAGAGGATGCTTGGTGTTATAAGAAGTTGATGTGTATGAAATGCACCAGCATCCCACCCTTTTCTTCATACATGCAATATTGAAGGGGGAGAATTGAACATAGGATATCAAGTGCATAGATACCTTAATCACTTGAGCTATAAGCATCTTGGCCCCCTCTATCTTATTTTGTTGATGTTAAACTTTTATAACTTAATTGTTAATGAATTAAATGAAGAACTTCACTCTAATTTAATTACTCTTTGAAAATGACCTGCAAAATAGTAACAATCAATCGGATAAACAATGGTGTGGTGTTGGTTAAGGCCCTCTGATGCTTAAGTTAGAAAAAATATCTCAGGGAGATGTGTGGTTTCATGAAAGCAGTCTTCCTTGACATAATTGAATGTAATTAGTCTTCCTTGATAGCTAATTAAATGAGAATTTAATCAACATAATTAATGTGATCTAGGACAAGTTTGATATTTATTTGCATTTCCACTTGATGTCATTGGAATGGTCGTGAAATTATTTGCTCCCACAAATGGATCAACACTAGGCTTGGAAATAAAGCCCAGGCCCGATGGGCTAGCCCAAACCCGGCTCGATTTTTTGATGTGTGGGCTTACCCAGCCCGAAGGCTTAAATGTAGGGCTTGGGCTTCATTTCTAAGCCCTTTAAAAGCCCGGCCCGGCTCGGCCCGATTATAATTAATTAATTAATTTAATTTTAATTATATTATATGATAGTATATTTTTATATTTCTATCCGCTAGACAAGTTTGTTTTGAACAACTTTTTTGTTTTTTGAGAAGTTTGGAACAACATTGTCTGCCAACTTGTCTTAAAAGTACCAACTTTGTTTTGAACAAAAGTTGGTAAAACAACTTTTTTTGTTGAAAGTCGGAAGTTGAAAGAAATAAGGGCATCCAATCCAAGGCAGACAACGGGTAGTGGGAAGCCATAAAGAAGTGGAAATGAGTTGAATAAAGCATAAAATAATGGCCCAGGGCTAAATAGGCCCGAATCGTTGGCCCGATCATAAGCCCTAAAATGTTAGGCCCATGGGTAGGGCCTAGGCTTTGTATATTTGACGTAGGGCTGGCCCAGTCCGGCCCGATCACTCCTTAGGGCTGAAAAAGCCCGTTACTAATTAGGACTTGGGCTCACATCTCTTAGAGCCGGGCTCGCCCAGCCCGGCCCATTTTCCAGGCATAATCAAAACTATAACGAGAGAAACTACTAACTTTAAATAAGGACTGAAGTGAAAACGAGTCACACAACAATGACCATAACATAATTTAACCTTTTTTCCAGAACAAACTACAGCCCAAGAGGCCCAAAACATCCACAAACCCAAAGCCCAGCAATGACTCCTCTCAAATGCGTAGCTGCTCTTCTTTAAAGGTGTGAGCTTTTTTTCCTTTGCCTGTGAGAGAGTGCTTTGGGGTCTCATCTCATGTGAGCACGTTTGATCAGAAATCTTTCATCAGAATCAGAAATGGGTCGTGGTAGGGAGAGATGGATCGAACACTACAGTAGCGCACAAGAGATATTGCTGGTTGGTGAAGGAGACTTTTCATTCTCTGCTTGTTTAGCTCGAGCATTTGGCTCTGCTCGCAACATGGCCGCAACTTCTCTCGAATCTCAAGGTACATTTTTCAAAAACGCAACTTTTATGTTCATGGGTACTCTTTAAGATGTGACCAATAAATCTTTGTTCATTTTCAGAGCTACCCCTTTTTTTTGGTGCAACCATTTTTGGGGTTTCTTTATTTTTGTTTTTCAGTGATTAATTTGATGAAAGATTCAATTTTTAGGTTCTTTAAGGGCCAAACATATGAGTTGTTTGTCACACTTGAGTGAGTCGAAGAGGAGAGGGTGCTTGGTGTTGCATGATGTTGATGTGTATGAGATTGACCTCCATCCCGCTCTGCAATGGAGGCAATTGGATGTCATCATCTTCAACTTTCCTCATGCAGGCCATTTCCCCTGGCTACGTGAAAGAAACCCTCAGCTCATTCAGTAAGTGACCCTAAATTATTTAACTAGAACAAATCATTAGTAGTTAGTTGTACACAGATGTCACCCTAACAGTTTGTTTTGATTGGATTGTATTTGTATGAGATTTGTGCAGCTTAAGTTTCTTAATTACCCTTTCCAAGAATGAATGATTATGAATGCTCAACATTTTTCTACTACACAAGTCCCTCTTTTATATTCTTTCGGAAAATCATCATCATCCAGATCTATCAACAAAACCAGTGATGAATTCATTGTTATGCATGAACTGGTGGAGAGTTTGACATTTTATTGAAGAAGAGGTGGACAATTTTATTTGATTGGAATCATATCCAAGGATGCTATATTTTCCCAATTGTCTTATCAAGTGTTTCATGGCTAATCAATGTTATTCAATAAAGTGGTGAAGTGCAGGCCTATAATTAGTTACATAATTATTTGCTACCATATAATATTCTTAATTAGTTACTTAGTTTCCCTACCTTAGGGGCTAATTGATTGGGCGTTGAATGGAAGCAGAATGCACAAGAACTTGTTGAAAGCGTTGTTCGAAAATGCCCGTGGGATGCTGAGGGAAGGCGGGGAAGTTCATGTTGCAACCAGAGATTACTACCCGTATAACAGATGCCCGTGGGATGCAGAGGAAGCAGGCCTGGTTTTGATGGAGAAAGTGTGGTTCAAAAAATGGGACTACCCTGGGTACCAGAACAAGAGAGGGGTGACATCAAGAGCAACAAAACGTTTCGTCTCAGAAATTGTTTCACCTTCAAATTTGCTCTGCAACAATATGAGTATGAATGTACTTGTGATGAAATGTCTGTTTGCAGCGACGACCATTATATGATTATGTGATGTGTTTGGTAGTAGTAGTGTCCTTTTTGTTGTGGAAGTCGATTGCACTGGGTGGAGAATACGAAACCATTGAAACAAGAAGACAAATATGAAAATAGCAAAATCCAAGAGACACAAGGATTTATACTGGTTCGGCCTGTATGTATCCTACATCCAGTTTGAAGATGGCAAGAACTTCCCCTAGTATCCCAAAGGAGATTACAAACAAAGGGGATTAAACACTCTCACCTAGTTTAGGAATTACAGAGTTTACTCTCACAACCCAAATCCCAAATACACCCAAGTCACTCACACACAGATACCAAAAGAGAAAGAGAGGCTACAAAGATATGAAGAAGTACACTTATAAACAAAGAAGTTCTTCACATCACCATCTCTTCCTCATGCAAAAGGTGCAGCAGCAAATACATCTTGGTGCATACGGCTTGCCCCATGGCAAGAGCACTCTCTCACCTATTGTGCTCACTAAAACTGCCCACAGATAATTATATAACCAAGAACTTGGACCAACAGCCGCATGAGCATCTCCAAAGTCCTCCACAAAACAAGGGACATTAATGCACCGAAATAACTCAACCACCAGCATTGAAAAGAAACCAGCCGCTTCTCTTCTGCTGCCAACGAAGTCCCTAATTAGGCATAGCTCTAGTTGGCATCTCAAAGAAACCAAGAGCCAAAAAGTAGTAGCAACAATACAAAGATGATTCTACTTTTCTCTTTTCTCTCTCTAAAGCTCACGGCTGCCACTCCTAATTTTGCAATCAATATGATTGCCCCATAGCCCAAGTGGCTTAATAAATATCGTAGCCAATCTGTGAATTAAGGGACAAACTAGGTTTTCCCATTTTCAGGTTGCTTCACATGGCTTTGTTTCCCTTCTTTTTGACAAAGGCTGACTTCAACCAACATTCCCTTCCTTTGATAGCTTGCCCACGTGCTGCATGTCTTCCTTTGTACTTTTTGTTAATATGAAATTCTATCAACAAAAAACTCTTCCTTTGCTTTCTGCAAATGCATGAGAAAGGAAAGAATAATCTCCTCCTTTCTTCAAGTGGACGACATGCAACACAACAGAGATAGTAAACAAAATAATATTTGAGCCAATATTCAACACTTTCGAAGCAGAAGGTGGTGGTGATGCATAAAAAATAAGATTAAATCAGCAAAGTTAAAAATTTAAAATTTTACCCATACCCACCAATCCACCTACCCTTACCTCAGTCGCCACTCTAGTTATTTATTTATTTATTTATAAATTCCATTAGTTTTTCAAACTTTTAACTAATAAAAATATTCTCAAACTTTTCATCTTCTTGTCTTCCTCCTCCTCCTGCACTACACTTCATCACAAGATACTTTTCGTCTTCTCTCTTTATTTATTTGTTGGAAACTACCATCTGTATTGAAAGCCTTCATTTAAGCACAGTCCCTTTAGCTCTCTCAGTGCTATTATATAAACTGAAATAAGTCATTCCATGAGAATACAATATTTGCAGAAACTTGAGTTTAAATCAATAATGGGTGAGAAAAACAGACAAATAGGACACTACTCGAGCTCTCAAAAGATCTTGTTGGTTGGAGAGGGAGACTTCTCATTTTCTGCTTGTTTGGCTCGAGCTTTCGCTCTGCCGCTAACATGGTGGCTACCACTCTTGAATCTCAAGGTACATTTTTCAGATATACCCTGTTTTTAATTTTCTTCTTTTTGTTTCACACTTAGCTAATTAATTTAATCAATGTAAATTTTTTTATTTGAATTTCAGATACTTTATGGACGGAACATTGGGAGCAGTGAGGCACATTTGGAAGAGTTGGAGAGAAGAGGATGCTTGGTGTTATATGAAGTTGATGCGTATGAAATGCACCAGCATCCCACCCTTATACGCTGAAGTTTGATATTATCATCTTCAACTTTCCTCATGCAGGCCATTACTCTTGGCTATGCGAAAGAGACGATGAGCTCATACAGTAGTGACCAAGTTGATCAATTTGTCACAATTGCTTTCATATAACGAAGCTTTCATTTCCATTATCTTGTCATATATATTGCATGGTAATCATTTTGTTTAATCCAATGGCGGCTTCGTTTAACCTCTTTATTAATTTTTTTCATATGCTATACATGTATTATACACATAGATATCTCGTTTTGGTGGGTCGGTTTGCAACTGGATTGGAATTGAGTCTAAGCTAGTACTTATGAGCTTCGTCACTCTAAATGGGACTTCTAATATAAATAAGTTGGTATGTTGTCCCAATTTAATAAGCGAGTCCCAACATTTATAAGTTTGCTAAATAGCGCTTAGGACATTAGTATCCAGCACCGAGCCACTAAACGAGTTAGTTACTTAATTACTCTGCTCTTTAGTGATCAATTTTGGGGGTTCTATTGAATTAGAATGCACAGGGATTTGTTGAAAGCATTCTTCAAAAGTGCCCGTGGGATGCTCAGCAAGGTGGGGAAGTTCATGTTTCACACAGGGATGACTACCCCTACTATCAATGGAAGTTGAAGGAGCTTGCAGAGAAGGCCGGCCTGGTTCTGAAAGAGAAAGTGTGGTTCGAAAGTCGAACCTACCCTGGCTACCACAACAAGAGAGGAGGAGGCATCCAGAGCAACAAAAAGTTTCCTCTCAATGAATGCTACACCTTCAAATTTTTCTCTGAAACATGAAACTTCTCATGAATTAAAGCCTGCTTGCAACCAAACAACTAGCACTCTAAGTGATGATATATCAGATGCTTTAAATAGTATGCATTTGAAGTAAAAGGCATGCATGAAGTGTGTGAGCATTTGAAGTAAAAAGGCATATATTGTATCCTTTCATGTTATAGTTGGTTACTTAAATGCATTTTGCAAAATGTCATCGCCAATCCACACGTATGTGGATGACTGTGAACTATTGATTAGCGCGAGATCCAGCACCGACGGTAGCAAAGCCCGGGTTTCTAATAGATTCTGGTGCTTAAAACTAATTGAAAATGTAATTTAAAGAGTTGCCCATTCTTGGACGGTGGTTTGTGTTGTCTAGTTTTTCGTAAAGGTGATATTATATTAGATGCTTTGTTGTTGATGCAAAAGACAGTGGGTCTCGAGCATCTCAAAATCTGATTATCTTGTGTTTGAAGAATCAACAAGACCAATAACAAATAACAAAAACAAACTAAATGGTTGATAAGCCTCAACCATTTACGTGACACTTATCTCCTTAGGCTAATAGAGTTCTGCTGTATCATGACTTCTGTAAAAGCAAATACAACTCTCGTCTAGAGAGTGTGGTTTTGAGACCATAGTTTCAATGGTTACATGGCACCAGATGACTAAATCATGTTTTAAATCTTACTAGGTTTTGCTTTCTTGATTTGTTAAGTGCACAAAATACACAGAACTAGTATAGAATAATCATTTCAATACATTCCATAAATTCCATATCGGTTACCAGTTGTTAGAAGAAGATACCAGATGCTGCTGTTGTGAGAGTCCCAACAATTTTCTTAAATATTTAGATATATTGTATTCTTTTATTTAATATTACCTCTCAAGTGAAGTACCATTAATTAGGTAAATCACCCATTAATTATCCCCCATGCATGAGAAATCAAATTATATATCAAGTGACAAAATTCATAGGAAAAAACTTGTTGACAATTTACAACAATACATGTACTTCATAGGTATTTTACAGCATTATATGTTCTAAAAGACAAAGTGTGCTTCTGTTTGTGAGATAGAGAAAGTGAGAGGAGGAGGGAGAGATGACGCAGATTTACAGAAGATATCCAAATGCAGTTGTGTTTGCTATGTTTATATGGTTCTGATAAAGGGTTCAAAGGAACATCCTGGTTGATTTTTCGCCATCTCCATCTCCATGGTTGAGTACCAGTGTAGATAGGAAATCTGATTCTGCATTCACTTTCAACCACATTTCATCACACATGGTATTCTACTTATTCAAGTTTGGTAATTTTATCTGTTGGTTTTTATTTTCTGCAGAATTTCATTACGTTGCAGACATGTTTAATCAAATTTGACCAATTTAATTTGTAGGATGCAGCAAGAAGCAGAAGGCATTGCCTGATCTTGAAAGGAGCTACATTGGTAATTCAGTTTTGAAACAGATAAGCAGAAGGGAGATGTAAACCTGGAGAAACTTGAAGCTGGCTAGCTACTGCCAGAGCATTGATAAGGGAAGCAACATCAAAATTCAACCATACAGCTCTTGAAGACGCAGATTATGTTCCACAAGGCGATATATACAGGAATGCTTACACCTTTCGCCAGTGGAAATTAGGAAAGTTATTTAATTGTTATTTAGTTTCCTTTTATTAGTTGATTGTAATTGATTTGGAGTAGTCTCCAAGTAACCTAGTTTTCCTAGTTAAGCTTGTAATATCTATATAAATACTTAGCCTTTTGGCTCTATCAATAACACCCTAGAATTATTCTTCTCAACACAATCTCTAATTTCACATGGTATCAGAGCACCGATTCTAGGGCGTCTCTTGAAACTTTTTACAAACCTCATTTTCTTCACGATCCGATGTTTCACAACCCTAGTTGCTAATCTTTGAAATCCTCTGCCAAATTGAGAGTCATTGGCGCTTTTCATCCTTCACCCATGATGGGTATTCATCTTGTACAGTCATCTTGTTCACCCTCTCCTCAATTATCAATATTTTATTCTCGCTACCAAAGCCATACTATCCCACAGTTCCAACATCTAACTAAACCAGCAGTCGCACCCTTTTTTTTGGTGCTGCAATTTCCTTATGTTTTTCATACCTCCAAGTAATGCTCTCTATACAAATCATATTGAGCCATATCTAGTCATGCTCTCTGTTGCAATCAGATTGATCCCCTGTTTTCATGTCGACTACGCTTGCCACAACCGCGCCATCTTCGGCCTTCATTGAGCTTATCCATCATTTTCTTACCATGCCGTCTTCATTGCGGTTCCTCCGTGAGCCTCGTCACTGCTCACTGAGCAGTTTATTTCCTCCGTGAGCCTCGTCAATGCTCACCGAGCCATCATGTCTTTGGACAACCCACGACATCTCCAACAAACGCAGGAGGCTCTACACTAACACTCGCACCACCGCTGTTGACCAGCCACTGTGTTCATTGATTCTTTGCCCCTGCCTAGAAACGATCGATCGCTCATATCCAAGCCATCGATCGTAATCTTCCTGAGAGCACCTGTGCACAACTGCTGGTCCTTTTTCTTTGCACACGACAACCCAACATGGCTTTCACTTTCTCTCCTTTGTTGATATATCAGTTTCTTTCTTTGAGGCTTCACATCAGACCCAATTTTTTGTTTTCTTTCTCTACCTAATTTTTTTCTTGGCCAAGTTTGCTATTTTCTTTCTGTCTCCACATCAACCAATTCTTCTTCTTTTTTTTGGTCAACTTTTTGGATGGGTCCATATCCTTTTTTCGATGGGTCATTTTTCAAACAAAAAAAAAAATTCATTTTCACGCCATCTTCTTGGCTTTGCTCCTTTTCTGTTTTGTTTTTTTAATCTCTCTTTCATCATTATTTTTCATTCACTCTTCTCTTTTTCCAAATCTCGTCCCTCTACAAGCTTCGGATTTGAGGGGCAGATATGGGAGATAGAAACATTGTCACACAGGCAGCTGCACACCATCATCAATAGCTTCCGCACAACTGCACCAGCAACATTATCAATCAGTTGCACTAGCAACACCATCATTCAGCTGCCCCAGCAGCATCATTATTCAGCCTCAAGGCATCATCAACAACATTTGTTGCACATCAGCAACAAAATCACCATCGTTGCACATCAGCAACATCAACAACAGCCTCCATACATGCAACATACGCTGAACATCAGCACAACTTTATTTGGGTGCTGCTTCCTTCAACCCATGACTCTCATACATCGTCGGATTTGAGAGGAGCAACAACCCCCTTTACAGCAGCACACCGCTGCCCCATTTGCCCTCATATTTGCCTCCATTACAGCAGCGACACAGCTGCCCCCTTTACAGCAGTGACATCACTGCCTCATTATCAGCAACCTTTGGGAGTAACACCTTTCACAATCTCTTGTGCAAGTTGGACGTTCTTGATATCCACCCTCCAACTTGAGGGGGAGTGTTGGAAATTAGGAAAGTTATTTAATTGTTATTTAGTTTCCTTTTATTAGTTGATTGTAATTGATTTGGAGTAGTCTCCAAGTAACCTAGTTTTCCTAGTTAAGCTTGTAATATCTCTATAAATACTTAGCCTTTTGGCTCTATCAATAACACCCTAGAATTATTCTTCTCAATAAAATCTCTAATTTCACATTCACCAGTACTCAATGCTCCCAACAAGAACCTTTGAATCTTTCAATAAATCCTAGTAATTAAATTGCCTTACTCTTCAGTTCTGTCTTAATTTGTTTCAACTATGTAGGAGTTACCTCTTAATGGAAAGCCTGTTTAAGATATATGTCTACGAAGAGGGAGAGCCCGCCTATATTTCACAATGGCCCTTGCAAGAACATATACTCTATGGAGGGGCTCTTTCTTAGCTTCATGGAAACTGATACCAAGTTCCGGACTCTGGACCCTGACAAGGCTCATGTCTATTTCTCCCATTCAGTGTTGTGATGATCATTGAGTACCTGTTTCATCCAATTATTCATGACAAAGCTGTTCTAGAGCGAACCGTGGTCGATTATGTTCATGTCGTATTGAATAAGTATCCATTTTGGAACAGAAGCCTTGGAGCTGATCATGTCATGCTTTCTTGCCATGATTGGGTAAATTTCTTACTAACCAGTACTTCAAACTTAAATTTTGGCTAGATTGTTAATCCGGATCGCATATTGAAACAAAAATTGGCATGATCAATGGTTCAGATTCACGATAGAGTAATTAGTATGCTATTATTTGCTTTTGTATAGGGGCCAAGGGCAACACGGTATGTTAAACAACTATACTTTGTTGCCATCCGCGTACTATGCAATGCAAATACCTCTGAGCATTTCAACCCTAAGAAAGATGCATCATTTCCTGAAATCAATATGGAAACAGGTGACATAACCGGTCTAGTTGGTGGCTTGCCTCCCTCGGAACGTACAACCCTAGCGTTCTTTGCAGGACACATGCACGGTCGAATTAGGCCATTACTTTTCCAACATTGGAAAGAGAAGGACAAAGATTAGCTGGTCTACGAAACACTCCCCGAAGGGGTTTCATACCATGACATGCTGAAGAAAAGCAAGTACTGCATTTGCCCAAGTGGCCATTGTTGAAACGAAAAAAAAATTCAAAAAAAAAAAAGGATGGCTGCACACATTGAAATTCCTATAAAATAGGATAACACCAATATTTCAGCTATGGAGCACGTGTTCAAATGGAATTACAATTCTCTGCCTACATGTTTTTTCAGTTGAAGTGTTTGTGTCGAACACTGAGGCCAAGGACTGATTATTCATTTAATCTCAAACTCCTAAAAATTAAGGGCCTATAAAAGGGAGTGAAGAGGCCTGGAAAAGGGGGGAGGCAGCCGGCAGGCTGCAGGAGGCTTCAAAGAAAATAAAAGCCTGCAAGGCCACAGAGCCGCTGAGGAATTGCCGACAGACCTCTACCAAGAGCAACAAGCACGGGATAAAGAAATTCGATATGAATATCGAATTTCTTTGTTCGTTGCAGTGAGATTTCTCTCATAGATGCCTTGAGCGTCCAAAGCCACAAACAAGCATCAAAGGAAGAATAGCCGATGGTGTGGGGGAGAACCCAACATGAAGTCAAAAGCAAGGGGGACAGCCGCAGGAGGAGAGGAGTCACACAACGCAGAGAAAGCCAACAACAACACCGGAGCAAGGCATACTCCCATGGCTTCTGCTAATCTTTGCTCCTGCTGTACAAAAAGTACAGAGCAAACCTTCACAAATCCATTGCAAGGCCTCTCTCTTGGGGATGCTTAAAGCATCCAAAACAAGTTATCGCGATGTGTAAAGCACCCAAAATTATCCGGGAGGATTGATCTCATATAATGGTGGAAACCATCTCAAACCCGTCACAAGAAAAGGTCACAACTCCAAGTCTGATTTGGCTGCAAGCAAAAAGCAAAGCAAGAATGGACAATGATGTGGTGATTCATCACGGAGTCTAGAACGAAGCCTTCCTTGTGAAGAAGAAAAACAGAAGGAAAAAATAATAATAAAGGAGGGAAAGTCCAAAAAGCAAAGAAACAAAGCAAGAGGACTTATTCTTTTATGGCAAGCTAACAGGTCCTTGAAATCAAGGACTCACCTCAACAAATCAAAAGGCCCCCACGGCAATTGAATTGCCTTCCACTTGAAACACTTGCTGCCAGCAACCCAACAAAAAGGAGCTCATCCCTATAAAATCCATACAAGCATGGAACTGAAAAAAAAAACAGGGAGATAGGCATGTGGGTTACCACGTGAACTCTCAGAAGGAAAGAAACAATTTTTTGCTTCTTTTGATGATGCAACAGGTGGCTTGTGCAAGTGTATGGAAAAGCAAACAAAGAAAGAATATCAAAAAGCATTCGTTTTGTTTGCCGGTGATCTTAACTCGTGGTGCATATGTCTTTCTTTATATAAAAGAAATACACATAGCCCAATCCTATATGGACAAGGGGCTTACTTTCCTGGAAGATCCAGGGGTTCCAAATCAACAAGGAGGTTAATTCAGATTTTACTCGGAAAGGACTTTTATCCTTGGGTGTCTTAATCAGATTAAAAGACACTTGTTAATGGCACCAAGCTATGAGGGACCAACTGGAGCAAAGCAAGGCCACGATCAGTTTTCCTTCACGGTTTCATCATTCCAAACAGCAAGCAAGACCGCTGGGTCTCTCCACTATGCCTTCAAGCATCTCAAACACAAGTTCAATCCGTGGGGATTGTCACGATGATTTCAATCATCACAAAGCAAAATCAAATGTGGTGTCTTTGCAAGGAAATCATGAGCATGGGTTTGCCTCTGACTTTAGATTTTCCGAGATGAAAATGGGTGTGGTGGTGGGCCACTGTTGAAGTTTATCCCTGTTCGTCTTACGCCACCTGCAAGGCACCAATTTAAAGACAAATTGCTTTGTCTTGCTCCCTACAGCAAACAAAAAAAAATAAGTGAACATACCACATGAAGGCATGAAGAGCAATGTTGTTGCTGATAAAAAGGGAGATAGCCCCCTTTGGTGAGCCCACCACGTGGAACTCCAGAAGGGAAGAAACAATATGTTTTCTTCTTTGATACAAAAGTGAAGTTTCAGAATTGCACGGCCCATACATTCAAAACGCATTCAAGGCGATTCCCAAGGCCATTGGCGTGTAACCATCTTTATCCTAGGTCCAGTTGTAGTTGAGTTCTCATATTCAAAATCAACTCAACAACATCAGGGTGAAGTACTATGAATGTTATGGAAGAATTGGGCTTCCTGTGCAAAGTCACAAAGACCACGCAACAAATCTGAGAGCCTAAGGTGTAGGGGCCAAGTTCTTCTCATTAAAATATATTGGATTGTCAAATACGAGCATGTATCTCAAGACCCAGTGGTCTAATGCAAGGGCGGACCTACTAAGGCGCAAGGAGGTGCAGCTGCACCTCTCCTGGCCGGAAAAACCATTTTAGGTGCTTGAAATTGCCCCTTTGCCTAACTGGTGTACAGATTACCTTATTTCCATCTTCAACATTTAAGTAAATGTCTTTGTCCTTTTACGGTTTATTTATTTTTATATTACTCCATTTACTTAAGTTTACAATGTAAATAAGGAAGTACCCCCATTTGGATTCAAATAAAAATACTAGAAAATCAAATTCCCACCAAATCAAAATATGAAAATTCGATTTTAGTGCAAATACGATTTAGGCTAAAATGATGGCTCATTAAGTCAATATATACTTCATCTAAAATCCATAAAATCAAGTTTTCGTATTTGATGTGTAAGGAACAAAAGCCGCCAAAAATGATCTTGAGAAAATGATTATTCCGAAAACCATTTTCATACTTAGTCAATATTGCACCTCCGCTAAAAAATTTCTGGGTCCGCCATTGGTCTAATGTCAAGGTGGATGTCAAGACACAATGGGCTCGTCTCAAATCTCAAAACCCGATGGTCTCAAGCTCAACGGATTGTCCATTGAAAATTCCAATTGGTGAATGATTGGGGCAAAGTCTCAAATTCACAAATTATGGATTAATGGGCTCCGATAAAAGAAGTCTCATTAATTCCCAAATGGTCAAGTGAAGACTCAAGTGGTACAAAACCACATCAAATCTCAAGTGGTACGAAACCACACCAAAATCCCAAGTGATACAAAGTCACGTCAAAGGCCCGAGTGGTACAAAACCACGCAAATCAAACAAATCTTTTGGAACTACGCCGGTTTGATCCCGTCAAGGGTACGTAGGCAGTCTACCATACCAATAGACGCAACCGCAACCAATTTGAATCCTTGGTTTATTCTAACCAAATTCGCCAAAACACTTTTCCAAGTGCAAACGTCAATTTTATGAAAAGTCAATGGGATAATTAAAATTACTCATTATTTTTCTTGGATATTGACAATAAGAAAAATGGTACAAAACCATCCAATTTCCCCATGGGTCATCTACCCATGAAAATCCCAATGAGATTAAATTCAAATCTCTCAAACAGAAATCCTCAATTAGTGGGCCAAACTTACCCATTAATTTCCAATTTTTCTCGTGGGTCATCTACTCATGAAAATTCCAACGAGATCAAATTTAAATCTCTAAAACACAAACTCTCAATTAGTGGGCCATACTTACCCATTAATTTCCAATTTTCTTTATAGGTCATCTATTTATGAAAATCCCCATATTGTCTCGAAGACACAAATTCTTAATTAGTGGGCCACACTTACCCGTTAATTTCCAATCTTTTGGAACTACGTCGGTTTGATCCCATCAAGGGTACGTAGGCAGTCTAGCATACCAATAGACGCAACCGCAACCAAATCTCCATACAAATCATTTTGGAACTACGCCGGTTTGATCCCATCAAGGGTACGTAGGCAGTCTAGCATACCAATAGACGCAACCGCAATCAAATTCCCACCAATCAAATCTCCATACAAATCTTTTGGAACTACGCCGGTTTGATCCCATCAAGGGTACGTAGGCGGTCTAGCATACCAATAGACGCAACCGCAATCAAATCCCCACCAACCAAATCTCCATACAAATCTTTTTCCGAACTACGTTGGTTTGATCTCTTCAAAAGGATACGTAGGCAATCTGGAGATTCAATCTAGATGCAACCGCCCAAATCTCAAATCCAAACAGAATCCCTGGTTATTATTAACCAAATTCCCCCCAAACACACATCAAAATCGAATCCCTGGTTTATTCAGCTAAATTCACTCAAACACTTTCTCAATCAAATTCATACAAATTTTCCCCTTTGCAATGAGTCATTCATTCATTGCAGTTCCTTGAACTACGAGTGGCTTGATTCCCGCGAGGGATACGTAGGCACCTTGAGGTTGGACTTGGGAGCAGCCGCAAAACCCAACACACACGTTCTGTTTCTTTATGATGGAATCAAAGGGTTTTTCCCTTGAAGTAAGGGATTGTAATTAAGAGACTAGCGTCTCGAATGGGTCGAACCTAAAATAATAAAACCCCATTATTTAATTAGTGGTGGTGAAATTGTGTTGGGAGGTTCACATTTATCCTCAACAGACATGAAGTTGCAAGTCCACGAATTGCAGAGGC
Organism: Prunus yedoensis; assembly: GCA_005406145.1. NCBI lineage: Eukaryota > Viridiplantae > Streptophyta > Magnoliopsida > Rosales > Rosaceae > Prunus > Prunus yedoensis. The sequence goes on along the minus strand of BJCG01001234.1, from coordinate 15,461 downwards.
AATATATGCAGAGTGTGTTCCAGTTTTGATATCACAGCACTATGTTCTGCCTTGCAGTGATGTGCTCAATTGGGAGTCTTTCTCTGTTCAAGTTTCGGTAAGCGAAATTCCACAGCTTAAAGAAATCTTAATGGGGATCCCTGAAGAGCAATATAGAAGAATGCAGAAGAGAGTGAAGCAAGTGCAAAGGCATTTGGTGGTGAACAATCCCCCCAAGAGATTCGATGTTTTTCATAAGATTATTCATTCAATCTGGCTTAGGAGACTGAATGCGCGCATTTATGGTTGATTTCTGTCCCACCAACTATCACACAATATCCTTTTCAAAAATCAAGTTTTGAGGTAAAAGAAGGTTCCACTTGTCCTATGCTTTAATTAATTACATCATCTGATATCGACTTCAGTCATCCAATGACCAATACTTTTTTTTTTTTTGGATTAAAAATGACCAATACTTACTTGGGTATTATTTAACATTTTAAAAAATAATAATTGGCCGACCATTATAATAATAGTGTTATTATCAAGATTATGTGGTCCAAAAAGTTGGTCCATATTGCATGGAAAAGAAAGGTTAATGGACAACTAGAGTCAAAAGACAAATGTATTTCCACTGGTAAACCTTTTATTAAGACTTAAAAAAGTTGGATTTTTGCAAACGATCCACTAGTGTAGTGGTTTAGTGTAAATACTCTCCCAAGAAAGGTCTTGGTTCGAATTTTAGCATATATGTAGTGTGTGTGAGTTTAATATGCTATTGCCCCTCTCAATAGAAAAAGTCCCAAAAAAAAGTTGACTTTTATTATGAATTGAGGGTTAAATCCAGTGAATACTGTGGCAATCAACTATACTCTTTATATATATATATATATATACTGTGATCCTTTTATTTTTAAAAAAAAATTTATTCCTTGATTTTCTTTTATTGATAAGGGTAATTTAGAGCATTATCCAATACTATTAAGTTATTACCCGAGTCTCTATTGTTCCCTTTTGATTTTTTTACTTTTGCAGAGTTATTACCCGTATAAAAAATTTAGCATTTTCAAGTTTAATACTCGGATGAAGAATACTATTCACAATCAAAGGACTTGCTATACACGTGTACACGTTCTCATCCCTTTAAAAAAAAAAAATCATTTTTTCTCTTTCTTCTCTCGGTTGCCTCTCTCTCTCTCTCTCTCTCTCTCTCTCCCTTTCTGTTTTTAATTAGTTTTTTTCTCTCTCTCTCTCTCTCTCTCTCTCTTCTTCTCTCCGCCTGTCCCCATCTCTCTCTTTTTTTTTTCTTCCATCGCTCTCCCTCTTCTTCTCTCCGTTGCCTTCCTCCTCCCGCTTCTTCTACTTCTTAACAAACGGGGCTAAGCCCAGACAACAATTTATACATCTATTTTCTGCATACTTCTTAAGATTCAGTATATATACCTTTTTAGAAAAAGCAAATGTACAATATTTGTATTGTACACATATGTACGTATTTTTCATGTTTAATACACGTGTTTTTAATAATATTTTCAATAATACACACAAAATTCACGTATTATACACAAAAATTTCACATATTATTGAATAAAAATAATATATATTTAAAATTTAAATAAATTATATTAAATATTATATAGTGGCCGAACTTTTCAGTTATAATTTGTCAAAATTTTGCCAAATAAAAAACATATGTATTTTATTCGTATTTTTTCCTTTCCGCATTTACTAACTATGAACGAATGTAAGAGGCTAAGATTACTTCTAGCAAATTAATATCTATATGGTATAAATAATGCAAGAAGGAGGTTACTATTTTTATTAAAAAAATTATAATAAATTAAATATAATATATTCAAATAGTAGAGCCGCTTGGCTATATGTTTTTTTAACACGGTGGGTCGTCCTTTTTTTTTCCAAATCCGGCTATACTAAAGTATTTTATATATGTATATATAGCCGTGCGGCTATACTTCTTTAAACACATGGCGCCTAAACGACAGGAGTGACTTGATCTTATTTTATTTATAAATAGAATAGCAGTGCGGCTATACCCCTGTATTTTTATTTAGTCAATTGATTAAGAAATTTGGTACTAACAAAAGAATTATTGATCAAACTAACTACCGATGGAAAAGAAAAATATGAACAATTTGTATTGAGTTGGTTTTCATTCATTTTCAGTACTAGCTACTAGCTATTAGCTATTAGTGGTTGCATTTTCTGGGTCCATCACAATAAGGAACTAATAAAAGTCAGAAGTCTAACCATTGGTTGGTTTTGAATTGCACAAATGAGAGAGACTTTTAGGATATAGAAGCGTCTTCCACCAAGATGCAGATACGGGGCATGTTGTGGTAGGACTATTGACTTAATCGTATAATCTTTAATTTTCGAATTTTGTATTAATTCCCAAGAATACCACAACATGGTAGCCTCTTATGCTTGCTCCATTCTACCTACCTAGAACCACAAATAGGGTTACATATAAATTATATACATACCATCGTTATTGAGAAAACTTATATGAAACGGGTTTGTGTAATTTCTTTCTTTATCATCATCATATGAATCAGTGATGTGAAAGCTAAAGAGGGAGGAGTTATATGAAACGGGTTTGTTTAATTTCTTTCTTTAATGACAATTGTTTGTTGTGCAAGAAAAACTGATTAACCTGTCTGTCTCAGTTCATGAGCAGGAGACAGACAACCATGTTTTTTCTTGGCAGACATGAGATAACCATGTTGAGTGAATGAAAAGTGATGTGTAGCATACTTTCATGTTAAGACAAATAGAAATTAACTGTGTCTAGCAATTCATAAGTGGTATTCTATAATGAAATCCTTTCGTCTTCTTTTTTGATGAACATCCTTTCGTCTTCTTTGCATCAACATGGAAAATAACTGATCACCAGAATCCAGCAATTTCTCCTTCTTCACCAGCCCAGTGCAAAACCCACAGTCGTATCTGTTGTCGATAATTTTTTTTTTCTTTCTAAAATCAATTGAACAGAAATTCTACATATTCTTGCCTCCCTCCTCCTCCACTACTCTTAATCACAAGATACTCTTCATCTTCTCTCTTTTCTATTATTTTTTTATAAACTTACCATCTGTATTGAAAGTCTTCTCATAAATCATTGGAGAAACTTGAGTGTATAAATCAATAATGGGTCGTAAAAACCAGAGACGGATAAGACGGGTACGGCACTACTGTAGCTCTCATAAGATATTGTTGGTTGGAGAGGGAGACTTCTCTTTTTCTGCTTGTTTAGCTCGAGCTTTTCGCTCTGCCACTAACATGGTGGCTGCCACCCTTGAATCTAAAGGTACATTTTACAAATATATATATAGATTTTCTCCTATGCGGATATCCACAGCTACCCTTCCATGTTTCTTCCTCCTTGTTTATAATGGCGTCCGCATAATTAATGTGATCTAGGACAAGTTTGACATTTATTTGCATTTCCACTTGACGTCATTGGAGTGGTTGTGAAATTATTTGCTCCCACAAATGGATCAAAACTATAACGAGAGAAACTACTAACTTGAAATAAGGACTGAAGTGAAAAACGAGTCACACAACAATGACCATAACATAATTATAACCTTTTTTCCAGAACAAACTACAGCCCAAGAGGCCCAAAACATCCACAAACCCAAAGCTCAGCAATGACTCCTCTCAAATGCATAGCTGCTCTTCTTTAAAGGTGTGAGCTTTTTTTACTTTGCTTGTGAGAGAGTGCTTTGGGGTCTCATCTTATGTGAGCACGTTTGAGCAGAAATCTTTCATCAGAATCAGAAATGGGTCGTGGTAGGGAGAGATGGATCGAACACTACAGTAGCCGCACAGGAGATATTGCTGGTTGGTGAAGGAGACTTTTCATTCTCTGCTTGTTTAGCTCGAGCATTTGGCTCTGCTCCCAAAATAGTAGCAACTTCTCTCGAATCTCAAGGTACATTTTCAAAACGCAACTTTTATGTTCATGGGTACTCTTTAAGATGTGACCAATAATCTTTGTTCATTTCAGTGCTACCCCCCTGTTTTTTGTTGCAACCATTTTTGGGGTTCTTATTTTTTGTTTTCAGTGAATAATTTGATGAAAGATTCAATTTTTAGGTTCTTTAAGGGACAAACATAGGAGTTGTTTGTCACACTTGAGTGAGTTGAAGAGGAGAGGGTGCTTGGTGTTGCATGATGTTGATGTGTATGAGATTGACCTCCATCCCGCTCTGCAATGGAGGAAATTTGATGTCATCATCTTCAACTTTCCTCATGCAGGCCATTTCCCCTGGCTACGTGAAAGAAACCCTCAGCTCATTCAGTAAGTGACCCTAAATTATTTGACTAGAACAAATAATTAGTAGTTAGTTGTACACAGATGTCAACCCAGTTTGTTTTGATTGGATTGTATTTGTATGAGATTTGTGCAGCTTAAGTTTCTTAATTACCCTTTCCAAGAATGAATGATTATGAATGCTCAACATTTTCTACTACACAAGTCCCTCTTTATATTCTTTGGAAAATCATCATCATCCAGATCTATCAACAAAACCAGTGATGATTCATTGTTATGTATGAACTGGTTGGAGAATTTGACATTTTATTGAAGAAGAGGTGGAGAATTTATTTGATTGGTATCATATCCTAGGATGCTATATTTTCCCAATTGTCTTATCAAGTGTTTCATGGCTAAATCAATGTTATTCAATGCAGTGGTGAAGCTGCAGGCCTATAATTAGTTACATAATTATTTGCTACCATATAATATTCTTAATTAGTTACTTAGTTCCCTACCTTGGGGGCTAATTAATTTGCGCGTTGAATGCAAGCAGAATGCACAAGAACTTGTTTGAAAGCCTTCTTCGAAAATGCCAGTGGGATGCTGAGGGAAGGCGGGGAAGTTCATGTTGCAACCAGAGATGACTACCATATAACAGATGGAATGTGGAGGAACTTGCAGAGGAAGCGGGCCTGGTTTTGTGATGGAGAAAGTGTGGTTCAAAAAAATCGACTACCCGGGGTACCAGAAAAGAGAGGGGACGACATCAAGAGCAACAAAACGTTTCGTCTCAGAAATTGTTTTCACATTCTTCAAATTTGCTCGCAACAATATGAGGACCTTAAAAATTAGAAACCTTAAAAAAATAAGATTAAATCAGTAAAAGTTAAAAATTTAAATTTTACCCATACCCAACCTCTCCACCTCCCCTTACCTCAGTTGCCACTCTAGTTTTTTACCAAAAAATTCCGTTAGTTGTTTCAAACTTATAACAAATTCTCAAACTTTTCATCTTCTTGTCTCCTCCTCCTGCACTACTATCTCTTCATCACAGATACTTTTCATCTCTCTCTTTATTTATTTTATCGGAACTACCATCTGTATTGAAAGCCTTCATTTAAGCTCAGTCCCTTTAGCTCTCTCAGTGCTGTTATATAAAGTGAAATAAGTCATTCCAAGAGAATACAATATTTGCAGAAACTTGAGTTTAAATCAATAATGGGTGAGAAAAACAGACAAATAGGACACTACTCTAGCTCTCAAAAGATCTTGTTGGTTGGAGAGGGAGACTTCTCATTTTCTGCTTGTTTGGCTCGAGCTTTTCGTCTGCCGCTAACATGGTGGCTACCACTCTTGAATCTCAAGGTACATTTTTCAGATATACCCTGTTTTTAATTTTCTTCTTTTGTTTCACATTAGCTAATTAATTTAATCAATGTAAATTTTTTTCTTTGAATTTCAGATACTTTATGGACGGAACATTGGAGCAGTGAGGCATATTTGGAAGAGTTGGAGAGAAGAGGATGCTTGGTGTTATATGAAGTTGATGCGTATGAAATGCATCAGCCATCCCACCCTTATACGCATGAAGTTTGATATTATCATCTTCAACTTTCCTCATGCAGGCCATTTACTCTTGGCTATGCGAAAGAGACGATGAGCTCATACAGTAAGTGACCAAGTTGATCAAATTTGTCACAATTGCTTTCATATAACTGAAGCTTTCATTTCCAATTATCTTGTCATATATAGTGCAACGGTTAGTCAATTTTGTTTAATCCAATGGCGGCTTCGTTTAACCAGTATTACGCCTTGATTCCTTTAAGTGAAATTGTTTTGGAAAATCCTCTGTTTGAAGAACCAGTTGACCATAAGAACAAGCTTGTCGAGAATCCTGAGTTAGATAATTCCACCAAGAATCAGTACATTGAGAAGAATCTGACAGACCGAGAAGATCTACAATCAAAATTTAGATTATGTGTACTTACAAGAGCAGATTTTGACATTGGAGATTAGGCTGATCCAACAAGTTTAAAGAAGCAATGGAGAGTCAGAATGTAGACAAATGGAGGGAAGCGATGTTGAATGAACTTGAAAGCATGAAGAATAATCAAGTATGGGAATTAGTTGACCTCATAAGAGCCAGAAATTGGTAGGCTCGAAATGGGTATTTAAAACAAAGAAGGATAAAGATGGAAGAATCGAAAGATTTAAGGCTAGATTGGTAGCAAAATGATTTACCGAAATGGAGGGAATTGACTACACTGAGACGTTTTCTCCAGTTTCATCAAAGATTCTTTCCGCATTATTATGGCTTTGGTGGCGCATTATGACTTACTTTTGCATCAAATGGATGTCAAAACTGCTTTCCTGAACGGTGGAACTCGAAGAAGAAAAATTATATGAGGCAACCTGAAGGGTTTGCAAAGGAGGGAAAAGAGCATATGGTTTGCAAACTTGCAAGGCAATTTATGGACTAAAGCAAGCAAGTAGGAGGTGGTATTTCAAATTTCACCAAACTGTTTCATCTTATGGTTTTGAAGAAAATATAGCTGACCAGTGCATTTATCTGAAGAAATGTGGGAGCTGATTTATTTTTCTGATGTTATATGTTGACGACATACTTTTGGCTACAAATGACCACAATTTACTGAAGGACACTAAGGAGCTACTCTCAAATAATTTTGAAATGAAGGATTTAGGAGAAGCTTCTTTTGTGTTGGGCATTGAAATTCAGAGAGACCGAGCTTAAGGCCTCCTAAGCCTCTCACAGAAGACATACATTGAGAGGATACTCAAGCGTTTTAACATGAGTATGTGTTCTGGATAGAAAGAAGGAGCATTGCCCTAAGAATAAAGAAGAAGAAGATGAGATGAGGAACAAGCAATACGTTTCTCCAGTTGGAAGCATTATGTATGCACAAGTGTGTACAAGGCCAGACCTAGCCTTGTGCATTAGCAAGATGGGAGATTTCTGTCAAATTCGGGAATGCAACATTGGATAGCTGGAAAGAAGATTCTAAGAGGATGATTACACCTCTACTTCAGGTTTTCTTTTCAAGATGGTAGGAGCAGCTGTTGTTTGGAAGAGTGCTAAACAAACTGGTGTTTCGAGTTCAACCATGTTTTTAGAATACATAGCTTGCTATGAAGCCACTTCTCATGCAGTATGGCTAAGGAATTTTATTAAAGACATTAAGGTGGTGGACTCGATCTCTAGACCAATACAGATATATAATGATAACACTGCGGCTGTTTTTCACTGCATGAACAACAAGATGTCATCAGGACTTCAGCATATTGATAGAAAATATGTAATAGTGAGGGAGAAGGTGGCGGACAAACTAGTCAGGTTTGATCATATCAGAACTCAAGATATGATTGCATATCCATTCACAAAGTTTTTGACTTCAGAAGCTTTTCTGAGACTTGTTGAGAGCATGAGATTATTTCCTAGTTTTGATGCTGCAATCTAGTGGGAGTCTTGTTCTCATTATGATATTTTACTAGTTTGTTTATTTTACTGTTTCTGGATTGAGGGATTTGCATTTATGGTTGTTAATATGGTTGATAGTTTTATTTATTAAATTCTACCATTTGACTATTTAGTTGTTTAAACTTGTTATGCAATTTTGTTTATGCATGTGAGTTTATGGTCTCTTTTGAGATACTGTTGTTTTAAATAACATTGCGGATTGACTCTTGCTAAGTCGTAAAGGGGTACTTGTACTAAAATTGCATAAAGATTCACATTAAAGATCAGTACATATTAAGGTTCACGTTGTAGGTGCTTCATGTGTTTTGAGATTGCATATGTGATTATAGATGGCCTGTTTTTTTAATAAAGAGAGCAATGTTTGTCTATAGTTCATTTGTCTAATCACTTTTCATGGTAGCTTGAGGGGAAGGACTTAACTATTTTAAACTCATGGCCAATAAAGATTATCAAACCTTTCAGAATACAAAAGCTTAGTATTCTAGTGCTTGATCTAGTGGGAGAATGTTATGTTTTCCTATTTAGATTGGTGCACTAGATACTAAGTCACATCAGGTTTGATAAGGGTTTAAATTAAGTTGTACCTTGAGGCCCAAAACCTTATGAAATAAGGAAAGGTTTTAAGGCCTATTAATGAGTCCTATTTTGTTTCCTTTTTTGAGTGAACCGATTAAGTGGGCTTGGAAGATTAGTCAAGTCGGCCCTCGGTGATGAGTAGAGACGACTTGACCTAGCTCTATATAAGCTTAAGGCCCTGCTCTCATCAGACACGTTCTCTAAATCTATTCTCATCATAAAGAGAGGGCTGAAACAGTTCTGAGAGACAGCAAAAGTTCTTGAGTCGTTCCTGTTTTGCTAGGATTGCTGCTGCAAACTAATAAGATGAATTCAGAAGTTGTGTACTCAAGGAAAATGGCTCCAGGTATGTTTTCATGTCTTTATATGTATTACAGTGTTGTGTGAAAGATCTAGATTATACATATAACTAAAGAAATCTAACAAAGCCTTCATTGCCCCTTTTTCTGAGTTAGCGAGAACTAGGCCCAAAGCATCCCGAGGGAGAAGCAAGTCCCAGGGGATTACTCTGTTTTTTTTCCAGTGGCTGCGTGTTTGTTGCTGATGTTTTCGGCAGCTTGATGAAGAGTTGAAGATGACTCTACCGAAGAGTTGAAGATGACTTGCTGATATTGATATGAGATTATATGAGCTTGGCATGAAAGCTTGGAGTATGGGAGCTAAAGACCCAGAAGTTTAGCAAATGAGAATGCTTGTGCTTGGCTTGGTGTTTGATATACTTGAGTTTGGGTGTTGAGAATTTATTTTTTGTGGCTTTGGCTATGGGGATTTAAGAGTTTCAAGAGAATGAGGAATGAGAGGAAAAGCTTGAGGTTTGAAGGCTATGGTGTTATAGTTTAGAAAGAAGGAAAATCTTGGAGTTATACTTGGTGAGGCTTTATAGAGAAGATTATGGATTTCAAGGGTGAGAAGTAGTAGGAGACATGGTTGTGATGGCTAAAGAATGGCTGAGATGGCCGCTGGAATGATTGCAGCAACCAAAAGGAGGATGGAAAGTGGTCTGATGGTTGCTGGGGTGCTTGAGCAACCAAGAGATGTTGGTTGATGGTTGTTGGGATGGTTGCAGCACCCAAAGGATGGAGGTTGATGGCTTAAGAATGACTGTGATGACTGCTGGAATGCTTGCAGCAGCTAAAGAAATGTGAACTCTCATGGTTGTTTGAGAGGCTTGCAGCAACCAAGATGAGTTGGTTTTGTTTGGGCAATGCCTCCCAATTTATAGAAGTGAAGGCTCTCTTTGGTTTCCAATAGGTAAAAGGAAGTATTAGAGCTAGTCTATTTCTTATGAGTAAAAGGGAGCATTGAGACATTCTTATTTCCAACAAGTAAAGCTAGGCATTGAAAAATGACTATTTCTTATGGGTAAAAGGAAGTGTCGGAATTGGCTATTTCCAGTGGGTAATAGGGAGTGTTGAAGAATATCTTATTTGCTTACTCACATTGGAGACTCCAAGTAATGGGCTTGGACTTTGGTACTCCCAAGTAGCTAGCTCAAAGTCTCCATTATCCAAGAGCTTCCGTGGGCCTTGTGGACCTCCATAACCTTCCACACCACAATCCCTCGTGCAAACCCCGTAAACCACATGACTTGGATTCATGCGAGCTTTGATAGGTGATTGACATATGGAAAATGTATTATTAGCTTCGCATGACATATACACTATTATTTATTTAATGAATTAATTCCCAAAACACAACTTGGATTAATGCATGATCAACATATATGTTATATTGAGCTTTAAATGTCTTTGGGTTATCGTGACTTTTCGGACCTCAACACTTATAACAAATTATTTTACTCAATCAATTAATAACGTTCAATTTTTTTAATCCCAAAAAAAAAAAAAAAAACAAGAATAGAAAGTGTACGGAACTCCGTAGATGCATTACCATAAGTTGACTTGGTTACATAAGTACCATTGAGCCATCGTAATCAAAATATAATAGAACAAATAGTGTGAGGTTGTTAGAACATATGTTTTAGTTTGCATGTGTTACATCCACATGCTTACTTTTCTACTACTAATTTTTTAAATATTAATCCAAAGCTTGGTTCATGTTGGATATAAATTAGTCATACTAAGGAGATATTGCCCTTTAATAAGTCTAACTTCATGGCACCTCTTGGCTTTTGGAAAGGTTGTCGTCCTTTATTATCAAGTATTTGTATTGAATACAAAAACACTTGGCGGAGGAAAAGAAAAATATGAACAATTTGTATTGAGTTGGTCTTCATTCATTTTCAGTACTAGCTACTAGCTATTAGCTATTAGTGGTTGCATTTTCTGGGTCCATCACAATAAGGAACTAATAAAAGTCAGAAGTCTAACCATTGGTTGGTTTTGAATTGCACAAATGAGAGAGACTTTTAGGATATAGAAGCGTCTTCCACCAAGATGCAGATACGGGGCATGTTGTGGTAGGACTATTGACTTAATCGTATAATCTTTAATTTTCGAATTTTGTATTAATTCCCAAAGAATACCACAACATGGTAGCCTCTTATGCTTGCTCCATTTTACCTACCTAGAACCACAAATAGGGTTACATATAAATTATATACATACCATCGTTATTGAGAAAACTTATATGAAACGGGTTTGTGTAATTTCTTTCTTTATCATCATCATATGAATCAGTGATGTGAAAGCTAAAGAGGGAGGAGTTATATGAAACGGGTTTGTTTAATTTCTTTCTTTAATGACAATTGTTTGTTGTGCAAGAAAAACTGATTAACCTGTCTGTCTCAGTTCATGAGCAGGAGACAGACAACCATGTTTTTTCTTGGCAGACATGAGATAACCATGTTGAGTGAATGAAAAGTGATGTGTAGCATACTTTCATGTTAAGACAAATAGAAATTAACTGTGTCTAGCAATTCATAAGTGGTATTCTATAATGAAATCCTTTCGTCTTCTTTTTTGATGAACATCCTTTCGTCTTCTTTGCATCAACATGGAAAATAACTGATCACCAGAATCCAGCAATTTCTCCTTCTTCACCAGCCCAGTGCAAAACCCACAGTCGTATCTGTTGTTGATTGGTTTTGAATTGTACAAATGAGAGAGACTTTTAGGATATAGAAGCTTCTTCCACCAAGATGTAGATACAGGGCATCCTCATGAGTGATGATAATACATGTTGTGGTAGTAGGACTATTGACTTAATCGTATAATCTTTAATTTTCCAATTTTGTATTAATTCCCAAAGAATACCCACAACATGGTAGCCTCTTATGCTTGCCCCATTCAAACTACCTAGAACCACAAATAGTGTTACATATTTATTATATACATACCATCGTTACTGAGAAAAACTTATATGAAACAGGTTTGTGTAATGAACCAGTGATGTGAAAGCTAAAGAGGGAGGAGTTATATGAGCCCGTTACTTAATATATGTGGTATTCTATTCAAGCTAAACAGTTTTAATGACAATTGTTTGTTGTGCAAGAAAAACTGATTAACCTGCCTGTCCCAGTTCATGAGCTGGAGACAGACAACCATGTTTTTTCTTGGCAGACATGAGATAAACATGTTGAGTGAATGAAAAGTGATGTGTACTTTCTGTTAAGACAAATAGAAATTAACTGTGTCTAGCAATTCATAAGTAGTATTTCTATACAAGTCAAGCCATTCAATGGGTGACTGGCTCTGCCTTCACAGAAAAATCCTTAATTACTTGAATTCCATTTAAGTTTAAAACTCCATATAATAGCAAATATATAAAAGGGCTATTAACCAAATCCCATCACACATCCTTTGCCTCTCTCTCTCTCTCTCTCAGCCAAAAAAGCCAGTAGCTTGAGAGGCCTTTGGCTAATCATCTATTCATCATTCACTAAGGACCAGAGCTCATGAAGGTATGTGTGAGACTGAGTTGGGGTTGAGAGAGAGAGAGAGAGAGAGAGATCCAGAGCCAAAGCTATGAAGCAATTCAAAACTTGGGTTTTATGCTAATTAAAAGTTGTTTTGATTTTGCAGCAAAAGGTTGTGATCAAGTTGTCTGTGCATGATGAGAAATCCAGAGCCAAAGCTATGAAGGCTGCAGTTGGGGTGATTGGTAAGTAACCAAGAAGACGCCACATGTTTTGAATCAAATGCCCGAAATTAACTCAAACAAACCCCATAATTAAATATATCTCCAATACTAATTAAAGATTAATTATTAATCCCATCTGTTTTGTGCTGATAGATATGTATATATTATACAGGGGTGAACTCAGCAAGTTTGCAGCGGGACAAGGACCTAATAGAGGTGACAGGGGAAGGGATTGATGTGGTTCTGCTCACAACTCAGCTCAGAAATAGATTGAAGTATGCTGAGGTGGTCAGTGTGAACCCCGTGGAGGAAAAGAAAATTGAGGAAAACAAGAGAAAGGGAAGAACAAAGAGCCAGAGGCAACAATCCAATATCTCATGGGCTGTCCTCCTCCTCAATACATTTGCGCTCCTTGTCCACCATACCAAGATCCCAGTTGCCCTATTTTGTAATTAATGGTAATGCATAAAGCTAGGCAGACCCACTACCATATTCTTCAATTTGTGTGATTTTCTCTTCAACTATGTTGTTTGTGTTGCAATGTTACTCATATATATGTTGAGTGTTTTTACTACGCTTGTATCTGGTTCGCTAAATAAATTCACGAATATCAATTTTCTTGTCTTTTTCTAAGGAGACGGAAAATGAAGATTCATATATCAATGTTTGATAACGCTGTGAAAGAACCACGGAAATTTTTTTATTTTCCTTGTCTATTTTTGGTTTTATGTAAGAATAGAATAGGAAATAAAATTACAAAGAGAAAATGAGATTATGTATGTTGCAAAAAATTGGCAACAACGTTCCAATAGGCGCACCATCCTAGTACATCCATGCTCCGCATCTTTTTGGGAGCTCATAATTCGGTGCTGCATACATCCTAAAGTAAACACAACTGACTTTCCACTTGTCCTACTGATTGATCCTATGTCCATCAATGTGTATTGTCATCCAATCATGACTTTAATTACATTAAACTTGATAGCAACTTTTCTTGAAGCACACGTCATCCGAGATATTATTATAAAGACTATGTGTGTGTTTTTTTTAGACCTTTCTTTCTACAAAGGTGATTGTCGGGTCCCAAAAAGCGGCATGGAAAAGAAGTCTTTCTGCAAACGTGACTGTTGTGGTCTCAAAAAGAAGAAATTATTTCCACTGGTAAACGTACCTTTCATTATTAAGACTTAAGCAGAGGTTTATGACTTGAGGGTTAAATCCAATGAAATGAGTATGGGTTCTTTTTGTCAAGCACTCAAACTCTGAACCGCGTGGCTTTCATCAGGTTCATACTTGACTCAGTCTAGAAAGAAGAAGAAGAAGAAGAAGAAGAAGAAAGTACAAAAGCGCTGTTACTTTTGGGGCAACTCTTTCTTTCCAAGCTCTTTCTCTCTTTTTTTCTCTTCAACTTCCATTTTCGATCACATGATTCATGTTAGGTGTGAAATTATGCTATTTTCCACGAACCAGATTATCTTGGTGCAGTAATTTTCTTAAATTTACCACGAATCATATTTGATAATCATTTAATGTGACGGTTCATGGAGAATTACTACTTTAATTTTATGTGGAAGAGGTTGAATGCTTGCTACTTTTACCCATTATGAAGTTATAGAATTTTACAGAATATAAAATAAATAAAAATTCTTGAGTTTCACATTAATATAATTGAAGATTAAGGAGAAGCAGTTGATCTTCGTTTGCAATCTTAGTTGAGATGTCTATCTATGCCAGAGTTTCTTAATTTAATGTTAGATCACTCCGTTATTGTAATGGTCACTAATGACTTTTTAAGCTAAATTACGATTGCAATTCCAGAATTTCTCAACAACAAAAAAAAGAGAAGCAGTTGATCTCGTATTATTTTTATCTCTCATATTTGTAACTTCTAAAAAAAAAATATATATGTCATTAGTTGCTTATACACATGTTTGCTTACTGGATCAATTAAAGTAGGTTAAATTTTATTAATGAACGAAGAGTGAGAAAGTATAGGAACTCCATAGACATCATCAAGTCATATTGAGCCATCGTAATCATAATATAGCAAACAGTAGAACTTGTTTTTAGTTTGCATTACGTCCATATGCTTACTTTTCTACATAAACTTCTAATATTAATCCAGAGCAGGTTCATCTTGAATAAATTAGTTGTATTGAATTTATGAATAAATCACATGAAGGAATCTTTTTTCCCATTTAATCATGAGGATAAGTTTAATAAAGTGTATACATGGTCGATTTTCGGGGCTTGAGTATATGATTTTTAAATAAACTTGTCGTCTTTATCTCCTTTTATTTTTGTCAATAGGAGAGTGAAATTCAAACTTAAAAACTCTCTCTCATTAAAGTTAGAAATAGTGAAGTCTTAATTTCGTCAGCCCTTGTAGGAATTTTCAGGACAATATATGAAGGAAATTGAGGTTCCACCCCAAAACCAATTGGTAATGGGGGGAGTAGCCCAACTCCTTATAAACCCAGGCTAGGTCCCTTAACTTTTCAATGTGGGACAAATACTCTCAACACGCCCCCGCACATGTAGCGAACTTTCAAGCCTAACACGTGGACAACACATATTGGGTGACGTGGGAGCATGTGTGGCCGTTGGGTCCAACACGTGAAGCCTTGCTCTGATACCATGAAGGAAGTTGAGGTTCCACCCCAAAACCAATTGGTAATGAGGGGAGTAGCCCAACTCCTTATAAACTCAGGCTAGGTCCCTTAACTTTCAATGTGGGACAAATACTCTCAACAATATATCCTTGAAATCAAGTGAGGATCGAGACACATCATTAGAGTTCAGAGATAAGAAGAAAATACAATTGAGGAGGGCCTTTCAATCAAATTAGGGATTAAAGATATTTTTATTATTGTACTTTAGGATATACACACTCCCCTTAGCACATGCTCATGGATGTGTCAATTGGTTTTTTTTTTTTTTTTTAATTTTAATTTTATTTTTAGAATTAAGAAAAGTAACTGGGTAGTTGTTCCATAAAAGTCGGACCTATTGATTTTGTTTTTATTTTATTTTTAATATAAAAAATGTGAATTACTATATTATCTCATTTAATTAATAATTTCAATT
>BJCG01001233.1:0-43099 GCA_005406145.1 Prunus yedoensis | reverse complement strand
AATGTGTTGATGAAGATGTTCGCAATCAAGACCATGGGTCGTGGGCTCAAGACGCATTGATTCTCTCTAATATACGTAAAGTGCATGGTTCGTGCTACAATACTTGTGCCCTCCTCATAACCGAACCTAGGTATGGTTCGTACTTCGATTCAATTACAAGGAAAACCCATTAAGTTCAAAGAGAATATGACATCACAAGAATCCTAATAGCATGGTGTTTACATTAGGTATTCAAGAAACCAATTCACATGGATGGTTTTACTCCATCCATCTATTGCTTAGGAAAACATGAAATACACATAATCCCAACAATCTCAAGAAGCATGCTTTCAAAGATGGCCAACCAAGGAAAAACACACATCAAGGATAGATTAATTTGGTGAATTGGAATTCATCAACAATATTCAGAATTCATACACTCAAGCATCAAAACAATAAGGTAATCATGTTTAGGGCTTCAACCTAAGCCCTAGCTATGGAGTTTAGTTGCTCATACTTATTCCAAATACAAATTCAAAATAAAATTAGAAAGAGTTTACAGATTTTGTGAAAGTGGTGAAAGCTTGAAGTCTTCAATGGTGGAAGTCTTCTTCTCCACTTTGCTTGGCTGCACCTTGGCTTTCTCCTAGCTCCAAGCTCTCCAAAATCTGCTATGTGTTGTAGAATGATAGAATGGTTTTTTTTTTTCCACGTTCAATGGCTCATCCAAGTCAGAATTCACTTCCCTTTACCCTCCCTCTCCTCCTTCTCAGCTCCCCTTTGCATATAAAACTCATTCTTTTCTCTAAAGCCTTCACCCATTGTCCCCTTGCCATGATGAAGCTTTGTCCTTGAAAATATGCTCTTTGCCTCAGAAAATATCTCTTTCACTAAGGTAAAGTCATGTTACCAAGTGTTATGGTAACAAGAAGAATCAAGTGACACATTGGAGGTAAAAGCTGGACTAGTTCGGATTTCTGGAGCTGTGGTGACATGCTGGATTGGTTGGATAGGCAAGGACTTGTCCAATGGAGCTCAAATTTGGATATGTGTAATTAACATCCATTGGAACAAGTTCATGAAGATCTTCACCTCATCCGAGCACCAGAGCATGCTGATCCCAGGCTAAGAAGTTGACCTACGAAAATGAACTAAAACAGAATTTATAATAAATAATGCACTTTTAGCTCATTTTCATTCCAACCAAGGTAAAATCTAAGAAAACACAAAAGGAAGTAAAAAGCTATAAAATGTCAAGAACTAACTCAAATAGTGGGTGAATAACATGAAAAATCATGTGTAAAAATGAACCGAACAATGGACTACACAACAATCAACAAACACAAGCTACGCAAAAGATAAATCGAACATGAAACCACAAAAGTAAAAAACACACAAGAACAACACAAGAATTATAAAGGTTCGGCGTTGTGCCTATGTTCTCTCCAGTGATCCCCGAGAAATTCACTAGTATGAGAAAATCCATTTGGTTACAATAAAGAACTCCCTTCTCTCTCTCTCTCTCTCTCTCTCTCTCTCTCTCTCTCTCTCTCTCTCTAGATCTCTTTTTCTCTCACCTAGGTTTTTATATCTTGAATCTGTACTAAAACCTAGTCTAAAGTACCTATTTATATGTGTAGGCTAGCACAACCATACAAGGAATAGGAAACTAAAAAACCTCCTAAAAATCGACCTGTTTAAAATAGGAAATTGCGAGCCGCAGGCCCGCTCGAAGCGCTTGTGCCAAGATGCCTCTGATGCTCGAACGCTTGCAAGTTCCACTCGAGCGCCTGCATGCTGGGCTGCTTCCATCTTTCCTTCGTTTAGTCGAGCCAACTCCAACAATCTCCACCTTGGGAGCCTAAACACCTTTGTGAAAACCATTGATCCCTAGAACATCTTCAAACCTATTGGAAATCATTCTAATAACTCCCAAGAGCTCCACCTCAATCTTCAGCATGTAACAAGATTGATTAAGCTCAAACAATGTCTGAACTTCTCAGCTGTAACTGGCTTGGTTAAGCAATTTGAAGTGTTCTCATCTGTATAAACCTTCTCAATTGCAATATCCCCATAATTCACCCAATCCCATAGCCGGTGGTACCGTACATGATATGTTTGGATCTTCCATGATACACTTGGTTCTTGGCCAAACATATAGCACTCTGACTATCACACTTAATCACCACCAGGTCTTGAGCTATCCCGAACTCTTGTGTCAATATTTGCAACCATAATGCTTCCTTAGATCGTTAGCGCCATATACTCTGCTTCAGTAGTAGTCAATGCAGTGACTGATTGTAGCACCACTCTCCAGCTAATCGGTCCTCCACCACAAACGAAAACATACCCTGTGGTGGACCTTCTCTTGTCTACAGTCTCCCGCATAATCTGAATACACATATCCCAACACACATGCCTTTCTTTGTTGTCTTTCAAACAAAATCTCAACCCCTTGATGCCTTTCAAATACCTGAAAATCCACTTCACCGCATTCCAATGTTGTATGCCCGAATTTGCCATGTATCTTGAAACTACACTCATAGCTTGAGCCAAGTCGGGAGGTGTGCAAACCATTGTGTACATGAGACACCCTACTGTGCTTGCATACAGAACCTTACTCATCTCATCCTTCTCTTTATCACTAGAAAGACTCTCTTGGGTACTTAGCCTAAAGTGCTCGGCCAAAGGAGTAGACACGGGCTTGCAATCCAACATATTGAATCTTTCAAATACCTTAGATATGTACTTGCTTTATGATAGCCACAACTTGCCCTCATCTCGATCTCTCCTTATTTCCATTCGTAGGATCTTTTGTGCGAGTCCAAGATCCTTCATATCAAACTCCTTCCTAAGTTGGATATTCAACTTTTGAACCTTTGACACATCTTGACACGCAATCAGCATATCATCCACATAACGTAGTAACAGACTGATCTTCCCATCCTTGAACACATGAGAATACACACAGCAATCCGATTCACATCTTCTATACCCAATCCGCAGCATATAAGTGTCAAAGCGCTTGTACCACTGTCTTGGAGATTACTTGAGCCCAAACAAAGACTTCTTCAACCTACAAACCAGATTTCCCTTACTTGCTTCAACGAACCCTTGAGGTTGACTCATGTAGATATCTTCCTCTAAGTCTCCATGGAGAAAAGCTGTCTTCACATCCATTTGCTCCACCTCCATGTCCCACTGTGCCGCTATGAAGAGCAATAACTATACAGAAGTATGCTTTACAACCGGGGAAAAGATCTTCATCATAATTAATTCCTTCCTTCTATAAGTATCCCTTAGCCACTAGACGAGCTTTGAATCTAGTTGGCTCCTTCTCACATATTCCTTCATTCTTCCTAAACACCCACTTGCAGCCAATCACCTTTCAGTCTTTGGGTTTAGGGACCAACTCCCAAACGGAGTTCCGATGTAGAGATTCCATCTCATCCATCATAGCACTCATCCAACTTTCCCAATCTGCACTCTCAACTGCTTCTTGGAATGTAGTTGGGTCTCCTTCACTTATGTTTATAGCATAGTGAACTGCGTCCGTCTCCCATCCAAACCGTTGAGGAGGTTTGATGGTTCTCTTGGGCCTAGACCTTGCTATGGATGGATGCTCTACCTTATCTTGAGCCTCTTCTTCTTCTTCTTTATCTTGAGTCTGTTTTTGTTGACCAAGTTCCTTCACCTCAGTGTCGGACTCCACTGCTTCATGGACGTCTCCAATTGGCTATAAACTCGGAGTACCCCCAAACACTCTACTAGATGATTCTATAACGGTTGTTTCTGTCCCAACAACATTCTCATTCACCTTTGGTTTCTTGACTTTAATCATAGGCATAGTCTTCTCGTCAAGACAACGTCTCTACTGAGTATCTTCTTCCGGTTCACTAGATCCCATAACTTGAACCCCTTCACACCACTCTCAAACCCGAGGAATATGCATTCAAGAGACTTTGGCTTCAACTTGGTTCTCTCATCACTAGGTATAAGAGCATAGGCACTGCATCCAAATACTTTCAAAATAGAATACTCAATAGACTTGTTAGACCATACCTCTTCTGCAACACTTGAAATCAAGATACTTTGATGGTGACCGGTTAACCAAATAGGAAGTGTGGTTAACTGCCTCCGCCCAAAATGCCTCGGGCAAGCCTGCATGAATCCTCATGCACCTCTCACGCTCCATGAGAGTTCTGTTCATCCTCTCTGCTGCTCCATTCTATTGGGGCATCTTCTTCATAGTAAATGCCTCTTGATACCTTCACTCTTGCAAAACTCTAGAAATTTGCTATCTTTATATTCCCCCCATTGTCACTCCTAAGGACCTTGATCTTCCTTCTTGTTAGGTTCACTACTTCTGCTTTCCACACCTTGAATTTTGTGAAGATCTCAGATTTCTCCTTCATGAAATAGATCCAACTTTCCTAGAAAAATCATCCAAGAAAGTAACATAATATCGAGCTCCACCCAATGACTTAACTTGCACGGGCCCCCACACATCTAAATGAATATAGTCAAGCACTCCCGTGCTCCTCTTTTCCTTGTCTTATAGCTTGAATGTCACTTTCGACTGCTTCCCATGATACAATACTTGCAGAACTCAAGTTTGCAACTGTGCACGCCCTTTAGAAGCTTCCGTTTGTGCAACTCTTGCATGGCTCGCTCACTCATGTGCCCTAGCCTCAAATGCAAAGCTGAGTATCATCGTCTGAGTTCTCTTGGTAGATATAGTTGCTCCACTAGTCACTGTTGTACCACATAGTCGATACAGGCAATTAGGTTGAATCTCCCCCTTTCATAATCATGAGTGAACCCTTCGAAACTATGAGCTTTCCTCTCATACACTTGTACGAATAACCATTCTTGTCAAAAGTACCCAGGGAGATGAGATTCTTCTTCAACTTAGGTATGTACCTAACCATACCCAATGTTCTAATCACGTTGTCATGCATCTTCACCTTGATTGTACCTGTTCCTTCGACTCTACAAACTGAGCCGTCCCCCAGCATGTTTAAACACATGTGATACGAGCACTCGGAATCCAAAATCCAAGTAGAAGCAGAAACCCTAGAAGTAATTGCAAGTGCATCAGTAATAACAATGCTATTAGTAAGTAAAAGCTCACCGTCGCTCTCTTCCGCAACCCCGGCTTCATCCGACTTCTTCCCTTTGTTTTCTATTCTCTCACCATGTAGGGCAATTCTTCTTCCAATGACCTTCCCTTATTACTCTTCATGCCCTCACGCTTGCTCGATCTATCTCTCTCTTCGAACTTGACCACAAGACCTTTACTTTGAGAGATTTCACCGGAACATTGAACCATTCTGTCATGCGTTAGAATGTCTTGCATGACCTCTTCATACTTCAAGGTTCCCTTCCCGAACATAAGTGTCGTGCGAAAGTGTTTTATAAGACGGTGGCAGGGATGTCGACAACATCACGGCCTTGTCTTCCGACTTATAAACCTCATCCATTCTCTGCAAGTCAGCAATACACCTATTAAAGGCACTCACATGCTCCGTCATGCTTGCGCCATCCTTCATCATAACAGAGTGAAGCTTTTCCTTCAAGAAAAGCTTGTTGGACAATGATTTTGACGCAAACATCTCTTCTAGCTTTTCCCATGTTTTCTTTGCGGTGTCTTCCATCGCATAAACACAATACCTCATCGATTAAATGTTTGTCGATGGATCCTCTAGCAAGCTCATCTAGGTCATCCCACTCTGCATTTGTCATGGTTACCGGCTTCTTTTCCTTGCCTTCCAAAACTTTGCTGAGACCCTGCTGCTTAAGAACATGCTTCATTCTTCTTTGCCAAAGTGTGAAGTTCTCCTTGCCAGTGAACGGCTTTAACTCCACCTTTGTGCTTGATACCCGTTGTGACTTAGTACCGGAACATTCTTCGTCCCTTGTCGCCTGCCATTTTCAACAGACCGCCGCTCTTAAAGTTATAAGAGCACTTGGGCATAAACCAACGCCCGTTGCAACCATGCTCTAATACCACTTGATGTGCGAAAACACTTCCAAGACCTTGTCGTTGATGGACTACGCAACAATCACAACACAAACTACGCAAAGATAAATCACACACGAAACAACAAAAGTAAACATACACAAGAATTTATAGAAGTTCGGCGTCGTGCCTATGTCATCTCCGGTGATCCCCGAGAAAATTCACTAGTATGAGAAAAATCCCTTTGGTTACAATAAAGAACTCCCTTTGATCTCTCTCTCTCTCTCTCTCTCTCTCGATCTCTTTTTCTCTCACCCTAGGTTTGTATATCTTGAATCTCTACTAAACCCTAGTCTAAAGTACCTATTTATATGTATAGGCCTTTAGCACAATCATACAAGGAATAGGAAACTAAAAAACCTCCCAAAAATATGCCAAAAACCAACCTGTTTTAAACAGGAAATTGCGAGCCGCTTGAGCGCCTGTGCCAAGATGCCTTTGCCGCTCGAGTGCCTGCAGGTTCCGCTCGAGCGCCTGCATGCTAGGCTGCTTCCTTCTTTCCTTCATTTAGTCGAGCCAACTCTAACAATTATTAGTAGTCTTCAAATAATAGGTACACTGAATAAATATGAGTGAGACTTGTCTTTTCAGAGTGTTTTACACAGGAGTGAGACTTATCTTTTTTGTCTGAATGAGGTACAAAAGATAATTTTAACAACAGCAATAGGTACAAAAAAAATGACATTACCAGATAATTCTCAGGACACAAAACGTATATTATACAGCATTAAAATGATAAATAGATGCACAATAAATCAAAACAGTATTAAAATACTTATTTCATTTCATAGTTAGCCAGAGAGCTTTTGGCTCATAAACTCATAAAGAAAATGATTAAAAGCTTAGTGTTGCATTTTTAAAAAAAGATTACATAATTGGCAGATTTAACCAACTACATAGGTTTACTCATCTCTCCAACTTTTCTCGGCATTAATAAATTTGCTAATGTTTTCTCGGCATTAATAAATTTACTCATCTCTATAAATTGAGGCCCCATGTTTTGACCTTTAGAGATTGTCCACATCAAGTACATCACAATGACCCTGCAATCAACACTGAAAGGCCAAAAAAGAAAATAAGGTAATATCATATTCATTTATGGAAAAATATCATAGGATTCAGTTCTTCTACTGATAGCAATGTGTTAAGCACCTAAGTAAATAATATTGCATGCTTGATGTAAAACTAATTTGTTTCCACCTACTACATAAAAAAGACAGTACCAAAGTCGAAAGATGGTATGCCTTAATTTTATTTAATAAATACTTACGAGTCATCCAATTGTCTCGGGCAGGTAGTCGATGGCCATGAAGGATAATTAGAATCGGTAGACTTCAGCCATTGTAGTGTTTTTTTCTCACCATGCGTTAATGGCGATTGGATTGCCTTCCATCCATCATTTTCAGATAGTCTCATTCGATGACCATTGTTTAATACATTTGCTGCAATGCAACTATTAAATTGAAGAAATGTTGTAATAGAATCACGCTACAGAAAGTCATACCAAGTAATTAGTTCAACTAAAACCAAAATCAAAAGTAACAAATATTGAAGATTCTTGGTCATGGAATGTTACAAACCAGCTTTTGCACATTAGCAAAATAAGGGTCAATTGATGATTTTGTAATTGAATGTCGTGGGTCGTAGTGAAACCATTGTTCTTCTTCTTTGTGTAACACTAACAATGTAACAATGTGAAATGGTACTGACTTGCGTGTCTCATTGGGAAAAAATGTAGTCTACCCCAGCTAATGCTTCTAATAACAGGTCATGCGAGAATAGTCTGATGTTTTTATCATCACCCTTTTGCAAAAACTCCTAATGTATCAAACAAAATTGTGAAGAGTGTACTAATAAGCACAACCCAAAATACATTAAGAGGTACATAATTAACTCCATCGCCATTCCACGACGACCCACATATCATTGGCCACATTTAAACTCAAATTAGGCTTTCCATCGGTATGAAATTTTCACCCAACATCTCATAATGTTCAGGCCTATGAAACAATTATGTATATACTTTGTTTATGATCTGGAATACATGTGGCTAGGTTAATTAATATTAATATATAGGTACATGAGTTGAAGTTGAAATCAATGTGACTGACCTCTACACAAATTCCATTGACATGTATCCATCACTCCATAATTTACCTACATGTAGTTAAATTACCTATTTTTTTAACAGGTAGGTAAATTCCGTACAACTGAAACAAATTTCAACTAGGTGATATCAGATGTAGTAATTTACCTACATGTATTACGTGATTTCAACTAGTGATTTGCATATTTTTTCAACAGTTAGGTAAATGTCATACAACTAAAACAAATTTCAATATGTAAGTAAATTGCGTACAACAGATAGGTGATCTCAACAGGTAGGTTAAATTATGTACAACTGAAACAAATTCAACTAGGTGATATTAAATGTTGTCATTTACCTACATGTAGTAATTTCTCAACTATTAATGTATCAAACAATGGTTTACCTACAATTAATAATAATATATACTTTATTCATAGTTATCCTTAACACATTAGGGAAACTGCTTTGATAAAATTTAATGGGATGCATCTTGGTAAACATACCCAACAAAACGTTGTCATCATGTGTGATTTAGTCCCCACTGCTGGATTATTGCTTCTCTCAGTTTGTAAAATCTCCACAAATAAATCAATAACCTGCAATGAGTAACCATAAGGACCTTCTCTTTATAAAATTTAAACCCTTAATTGACAACTTACGTTACATGTTACTGTAGTTTCTGTTAGTAGGTCATTCAAATCATCCTTATACACAACCGAGTACAATACTTGCCACAATGGAACCCTGCTTTACAATTACACATTTGCATTAATATACTCATATATGTGACTTAAAATCCTGATATATTATGCATAATTTAAACACAATGCTCCGACTCACCCGGAATAAGTGCAAATAAGAAAATGATGTAGTCTGTCTTGTTCTTTATTTGATAGATAAATCCACACAGACATGCAAGAAGGGTCATGGTTGCAGATACTGTCTTTTTCCTCCAACATCGTTATGACCAACAACTGTTGTACCTAATTGTTGTTCCCTTTGCTTTCATCAACACGCACAATCGATGTAGATACATTCGCTGCTTCTTTGCAAGGCTTGTTCTTTTCAGTACTCACAACAACATGTCCATGGGGGTCACCTTGCCTTCCTTGGTCCCTCGATATCTTGATCTCATCGTACACATACCCAAGCAAGTGTTTCGGTTTCCTATGTTTTTGTTTAAGCCTTATAACCCATGTTTTCAAATCAGGTGTAGATTCCTACTCTTTACCCTCTTCTCTTTTGAATAAATTCAAGAATTGTTGGAGGTCGTTTGACAACTCATCATACTGCTTGTGCGCATCTGCCACAACATATTCGGCATTACAACACAGTTCATTGTACATCACAGCCTGCACATGTGCTTCCTCAAGTTTCACCTTTAATTTGATATTTCTTCCTTCATTACCTTATTTTCACTAGCCAGATTTTCCAAGTCAACAAATCGTTGCTTCACCAACCTATTATTTGAACGCCCGTTCTTTAAAGTAATAAACATTCCTTTAGCCTTCCCTCTAGATCAAAATCAGATTTTCTAGGTGTTTTGGGGGAATCATCATGACCATAGTTGTTTACAACTCCATGAAATCCAGTGTCTTGTGTGAGGATGAGTTGGAACATGTTACGAGGGTCTAATCCATTACCAATGTTTTGAAATTGTTTAAAAAATAGATACGTAAATCTTGACACATAGAACATATGAGAATTCAAAAGGCAATTGACTCAATCATATCAGCACACATACGTTCGCTACCTTTCCAGCGGCAACACTAGTGATCATAGATGACGACCTTAAATCTGAAGCGTTAGTCTCAGTTCCATGCTTAAGTGCATCACTACCAGATTTGTATCTCATATTTCCAACATCTGGTGTTTTACACAAATCTTCGAGCACCTGAGAAAAATTCATTAATCAAACATATGTGCCAAAATACTTCATTTTTGAAAACAAAAAACAATAGGAAAATACCTCATCTTTACGAATTAATATATTTCCACGCACTAGTGTCACACGAAAAACATCTGATTTGGTCATTGTTGTATGCAGGTGCTATATACCCACTTAACAAACTTGGGAGGTACATCCACTCTATTCCTTAATGGCTCAGTCAAATGCATTTTCTCACAAAACCAAAACTATGTTTATTCATTTATTGCGAACTATTGGTTGATGTAAACAAATAACAAAATTAGAAACAATCAAACCAATTAAATATACGTACCGGTAAAGCAACAACACATCAGGAGAAAGATCTGGGTTTTTTAAGTCCTTCACCAATTTTCTTTCCAAAAAGTCAATGCCGCATTGGCCAATTATATTTTGGCATTGTGCATACATCTTGGCAACGTGAAATTAAGCTCCAAGAAACAGTGTTGCCAATATTGCAGAACAACAATATAATACAAAAATGTAGGCACACAAGGCATATAAAATCTTCATGTTCTTGTTGGGTATTGCATGTAACTAACATGCACATTGTAGATTCAATATTTTGCCTACTAACTCGTTTAGTGTTTTCAAAGTTCCTTTTAACAAAATCTGCATTATCATTCGAACTTCGATTATTAATATTTATCTTACAACCAACATTAGGTAAACCAAGCAATTCCTCAACATCAAAACCAGTGAATTTTTCACGCCTACCACAAAGTGTGAAGTCTCTAATCGTAGCGTCGAAACACTGAATGATTTTGATTATATCTATATATGATTTCTTGCATGTGTTTTCGTTGACCAATCTTTCATCAAAAGCTCTAAAAAGACCCCAAAAGGGTGTCTCCCTCATAATCTCATGGTGTTCTTTTTGAATACCTAATCTCAACCATTAAAAACATTAAAAAATGGCCCGAAACTAGATTTGTATTGCATTTTTCCAAACTCTCTTCTGTTCAAATCCATTTTACCTACAAAACAAAACACCTATTGTCATACCCATATGTGCCAAAAACATAGTTTATATCAGAATTTTCTACAATTCAGCAATAATAATGAACGGTCCAAAAATTATAGCAAAAATCAGAAATGAATGGTTTTCTAAAACATTTTTACCTAATATCTCAAATTCCTAATTATTGATGGGTTTGTAGTCTGCTCTTCCTAATTTAGTGTACACAAAATTTTAAAAAACAAACAAAACAAACAAACAAACCAACTTCTAAATATGCACAGCAAGTAAAAAAATTTCTTTAATATGCATAACAATCAAATTACTATACATGATAAAAAGAAACAACTAGAGTAATTTACCTACCTAAGAAATCAAACTCCTAAATATACACGTAATTTACCTACTCTGTGAACCTGATACCAAACAGCACAGAAAGCCAATAACACATAATTACCTACCTTGAATTGCACATGCCACTAAAATATGACCCCATAATGTACTCACCAGTACCCATTTGTAGAAACTACAAGGACCTTATTTACTTACATCTCCTCTACGTATAGAATAACAACATCACACTTCACTTGTGCTCTAATAGCTCATATTAGAATTTCGTCAAACATGTGGTGTGCGCAACTTAAACAAACCCAACTTTTGGCTAGAAAAACAACCAACTTGCAAGATAGAAAACAACATTTAGCAATGTTATAACAGAAACATAACTAGAAAAAAAAAATTGACACTGATTGCTACACAAATTTATACAAATCTAGGTAATGAATGGTACTAATAAGAGGGCAAGAGTTGGGGTAGATGAAAATGCAAAATTTGGGATAAATAAGAAGCTAATACCAACAGAGACAATAAAAGATAAATTACCTGTTCTATAGTAAATTGAGCATAGGTTTTCGTAAGAACAGAGACAATAAAACATAACTGAAAAGCTGTAAATTAAATATTTAAATGGTAGAGACATTGGAGGAAATCAAACCTTAAAGAATCTCTGGCTTTCAATAATGGACATGAAGCAAGGCTGAAATGGATGTAAATTGTTTTGAAGAGATTGTAATGGTCGTATTGGAGTGATATTTTGCTGATGGAAACGATCGGTTTGTGTTTTTGAAGTTGTGGCAACCATGTAAAAACATAGAAAAATTATGACATTTTATATCCTATGTGTCATTTAAGTTTGAAATTGGGTTTTACTAATAGATTTATAAAGTGATGGGTATATGTCTAGAAAATAAAATTTTTAGGGAACTATATGAACAAGCCCATTCTAATAAATCATTTTCTGATTACCTCTCATTATTTTTTTCCAGCTATTTGATCACCTACTCTCTCTAGCAAACTATGTTCTCTTACTTATCATTTTTTTCTAGCCGATGAGTAGGTAATCGAAATTGCTTATATATTTGATGAGTGACTTAATTTACTTATATACAATTACGTAAAGATATATGCAGGGCCTGCCCTGAGCGTCTAAGGCCCAGAGCCAAATTCTAAATTGTGCCCCTTTATAGACACTCTCAACAATAAATATGAATTTTTGAAAGAAAAGGAAGAACATTTTTAGCTTAAACTATATATTCATTTGAATCCGGTAAACAATGTAAAAGAATATAGTATATAATTTCTATTAGGACTAAAGACAAGAATCCACAAGAACCTAATGTCCAAAAAGTACAAAAATATATTGTATACACAATAAAGAAGCTATGAAAAATGCATGTAGAACTAGAAAAAAGTGAAAAAGAAAGGCAACTAACACAACATATAGAAAAAAGGGATAAAGCATGGATGCAAAATTTCTTTAATTTCTATTAATCATCCTCTACGATTATTATTTATTCCAAAAATCTCCAATGCTTACCAGAACAAAGATCAACAAAAAAGTGAAAATCAAGAATACATAAAACAAAATTAAAAAGATGGAGGGTGAATTTCATAATATGTATGTTTCTTCTACGACTATTTCTCTAATTACTAAGTAGATAATGAAACAAACATATTTGAACTTTTTTTTTTTAAAAAAGGAGAACATAGTTAATTGGTTATGAGAAAGGAGAAATGTATTTAGTATTGCGAGATACACCTATTTTTTGAGTCAAAATAATTTTTTTTCATTAGAATATCCTTCTTTTACATACCTTTTTTTAGATCAAAATATCCTTCTTTACATTTTGATTCGGGAGACCAGAACGAACTACCCTCTTTCTCACATATTTCTTTTATTCCTTCTTTTTCTTCTTCTTCATTTCCCTATGTGTAGTTACTAGCATCAACTTGCACCAGCTTGAGCTTCACTTTCTTTGCTTGTTGCTACATCTCTTTCTTCTTCATACCATCTCTCACCATCTTGTTGTTTATGTCAAAAGAAATGGTGTGGGTAACAGAACATTCCTTCTACTTGCCCTTCTTGGAAAGTTGGAAGAAGGAGGTAGATCATCTTTAGTGGAAATAAAGAACTTCTTGCATGACAGTGTGCATGTGTGGCCTCATTGAGGTTCTCCTCAGCAATAAGTTGTTCAGTTTTGCCTCTTCGTAATTTGAGATGGCGATTTGGGATGGAAATATCTTCTGTTTTTCTAGGTAAAGAGGGGTGTGACAAGGTTAGCTTGTAGAACTCTATTTGAGTTCACATCTATTTAGGATTCCTATTTGATCAAGGATACAAGGGAGAGATAAGCTTGGTTTACACTGATTGGTTTGATAGAGTTGAAGCTCTATCTAACTTGTGGAATATCTATTTTATGAGGCTATGGACTCATGAGGGTGATAAAGATAAGCTTTAAGGATTCCTTTATAGGCTAGGAACCTCAAGGCTCTCACCATATAAAACTAAGCTTCAGTCCCCACTCTTATGCACTGAAAACATACTCATATTCCTACCCATAGAGGAGAGATTTAGAGTGCATAAAGAGAGGAAGACCAAGGCAAATTCGTGGTTTTGCTGCTATTGCTGTGCTTGCTCTAATGGCTTCTCAAGGTTAGTGCTTATAGATTACATGTGAAATAGAACTTAGATGTGGTATCAGAGCTATCATATGCATCTATAGGTCCTAAACAAGATAAAATTGAGAAGCATGCATATTTGTTCTGTGTTGATTTAAATTGTTTCAAGCTTGCATGTTAATAAATCAATCTTACATTTGTTTCGAGATCCTGGACTTTGATTGTGCTGTTTGTTGTGTTTCAAAATTTGATAGAGGTATGCTTAGGATAGAAGGGATCAAATCGGGTTTTCCTTATAAAATATGTTATGATTCGCATAAAGATAACATCCCATAAAGTGTTGTCGTGTTTTGATAGAGAATAATTTGTTATTGCTCAGTCCACAAATGAGTGTTAATTGATTGTTTCATATCATCTCAAAGTACCAATGGCAAAATTGTGTCATGGGGTACAACAGTTGATTTTCTCTGCTTACAAGTGTGAACTCCAATTGTTTGTACTCCAGTGATAGAACAAGACAGTTCATTAGCTGTTGTGAGCGATCAAGCATTACTGTCCACAGACAGTAAATTGTTTTAATAAAGGAAAATCACACAGTTAATGTTGCTAGACTTGTGAAGGAAATTAAAGGCATTTTGATATACTGTCCACAGATGTGTGTCATATGTGCATAAAGTTTTGGGGTAAAGATTAATTTTATTGCAAAATTATATGTTTTCAATTGTGAATCCCTCTGCTATCAATACAATTGAACCACTGACTGGTAGCAATTTTAAAAGTGGAAGAGAGACTTAGAGATAGTTCTAGGTCTTCTAGATCACGACTTAGCTCTGAGAGAAGAGAAACCTGAGGTCACTGCTGATAGCAATGTTGCACAGAAGCAGAAACTCGAGAAGTGGGAGAAGGCAAATAAGATACGCCTACTTGTCATGAAGAAATCCATGACAGAAACTATTTATGGGGCATCACTGAATCTGAGAATGCTAAGGAGTTTTTGGAGGCTATAGGACTGAAGTTTAAAGAATCCGAGAAGGCAGAAACTGGTACCTTAATGACCAAACTTGCAACCATGAAGTATGATGATGTTGAGGACATGAGGGTTTATCTTTTAAGCATGATAGAGGTTGCAAGCAAGCTGAAAGCTCTTGAGATCCCTATAGCTGATCCCTTTCTAGTTCACCTTGCATTAAACTCACTTCCCTCTCAGTTTGCCCAACTAAAAGTGATCTACAATGCTCAAAAGGACAAATGGAGCCTAAATGAACTGATTTCAATTTGTGTCCAAGAGGAGGCAAGAATGAAGAAGGAGAAAGAAGTGAGCACAGTCCATCTCACAACCAATGCTCCAAAAAGACACCATCCTAAGCCAAACTCATCTGCTACTACCAATAAGGCCAACTCTCCCACCCAAAGTTGCAATGCTCTAGCTGTTAACAAAAACCAATGTCTTTAAGTGCTATTTCTGTGACAGAGAAGGTCACCTTAAGAGGGAATGTCATAAGTATAAGCGTTGGTAGAGAAAAAGAAGGCTAAAGGTAAATCAAATTTTGTTTCAGCTTGTTTCGAGTCTAGTTCTATCAACATACCTTCTAATTCTTGGTGGATTGATACTAGTTCATCAATCCACATTGCCAATCTTTGCAAGACTTCATAAGCCAGAGCAAAACCAAGTAGAGATCATGACCATGTCTTCGTAGGAAATGGCAAGAAAGTGGCAGTTCTTGCTGTAGGATCAGTCCAACTTCAACTAGTTTCAGGATTTTCTTTAGTTTAAAAAGATGTTGCCTATGTACCTTCCATGAGAAGGAATTTGATTCAGTTTTTAGATTGGCTAGGGAGAAATTTATTTTTGTTTTTTCTGAGGTAGGATTCAATTTGAATTTAATAAACGTGAAGTTGGCAATGGTGTTTTAGTTGATGGTCTCTTTAAGCTACACTGTTGCAGTTCAACAATGTTTTTGCCATTGATTCCATAGGTCAAAAACAATCTCAAAATAATGAAAAGTCAGCAAGGCTATGGCATAAAAGGCTAGGCCATGTGTCTATGAAAAGAATGCAATACCTTGTGAAAGAACAAATCCTTCATCCCTTAGATTTTTCAGATTTTGAAGAGTGCATTGAATGCATTAAAGGAAAAATGACTAACTCAAGAAAATTAGGTTCCACTCGAAGTCAAAATCTTCTTGAAATTATTCACACAGACATTTGTGGCCCATTCCCAGTTCCAACCATAGAAGGTCATAGGTATTTCATCACTTTCATTGATGATTTCTCTAGGTTTTTGATACATCTATCTAATCCAGAACAAGTCTAGTGCTTTTGAGGTTTTTAAAATCTTTAAAACTGAAGTAGAAAATCAATTAGAATTAAACATTAAAGTTTAAGGTCATATAGGGGTGGAGAGTATTATGGGCAAGTATGATGAGCTACGCAGACATCCTTCACCATTGGCACGATTTCTACAAGATTGTGGAATTATTACTCAATACACAAACCTTGGAACACCTTAGAGAATGGAGTTTCAGAGAGAAGAAATAGAACTTTAAAGGACATGGTGAGAAGCAGGATTTGCAACACTGATATTCCAAAAAATTTGTGGGGTGATGCAATCAAAACTGCGAACTACATTCTAAATAGATGTCCAGCAAGTCAATTCCTAAGACTCCTTTCGAGTTGTGGAATAAGAGAAAACCTAGCCTTAATCACTTACATGTTTGGGGTTGTAGAGCTGAAGCCAAAGTCTATAATCCTGAACTTGCTAAACTTGATCAAAAACAGTGAGCTGCAAATTTATTGCATACTCTGACAGATCAAAAGGTTTTCGATTCTACTGTCCTAATTATGTGAATAGAATTGTGGAGACAGGAAAGGCAAGGTTTATAGAGCATGATGACAGTGAAGGAGTTAATAAAGACTTTGTCTTGAAGAAGAAGGAGAGATTGGAACTGAACCTGTAAGTATCACAGATCAAGTGTTGCCTTTACCATTAAATTAGATGCTTTTCTCAGATTAATGTACCAACTGAACCTGTAATTCATGATCAAGATATGGAGGTTTTGAATGGGGAAGAGAATGAACTTGAGGCATTTGAGAACCAACAGTTGCCATAACAAGAGGTGAGAAGATCTACAAGGGATAGAAGACCAAATGTGCTGCCAGATTTTGTGTATTTGAATGAAGCTAATTTTGACAGTATTGAACTTGAGGACCCTTCAAATTATAAACATGCCATGTCTAGTGAATACTTTGCGAAGTGGTTTGAGGCTATGCAATCTGAGTTGGAATCCATGCAAAGTAACAATGTGTGGGAACTAGTTGAGCTGAGACAAGGAATTAAACCTATTGGTTTGTAAGTGGGTGTTCAAAACCAAGAAAGACTCTAAGGGCAACATTAAGAGACACAAAGCAAGGTTAGTGGTCAAGGGTTTCACACAACAAGAAGGAGTAGACTACAATGAAACTTTCTCACCAGTTTCAACCAAGGACACTTTTAGGATCATAATGACACTTGTGGCTCATTTTGATTGTTTTTACATCAAGTGGATATGAAAACAGCTTTTCTCAATGGAGAATTTGAGTGAAGAAATTTTCATGCTACAACCTGAGGCTTTTATAGAAGAAGGCAATGAGCATTTGGTATGTAAATTGAAGAAATCAATTTATGGTTTAAAGCAAGCCTCTAGACAATGGTATCTCAAATTTGACAAGATCATTACTTCAAATGGTTTTGTCAAAAACAGATTAGATGAGTACATATACTTAAAATTTAGTGGGAGTAAATTCATTTTTTCTAGTTCTTTATGTAGATGACACCTTGCTGGCTAGTAGTGATGAGAGTCTTTTACATGAGACTAAGAGTTTTCTTTCCATGAGTTTTGAGATGAAGGACCTTGGAGAAACATCATTTGTATTAGGAATCGAAATCCATAGAGATAGAGAAAAGGGGCTGCTAGGTTTTATCTCAAACGGCATATATTGAGAAGGTGTTGAAGAAATTTAACATGCTTCAAAATAATGGAGTTGAGGTCCTTGTTTCAAAGGGAGACAAACTAAGCAAAGAAGATTGTCCGAGGAATGATGTAGAAAGGGCATAAATGAAGGAAAAACATATGCTTCGGTAGTAGGAAGTATCATGTACGCACAAGTGTGCACACGACCAAATCTAGCATTTTCCATTAGTGTATTAGGTATGTATCAATTTGATCAGAGCATTGCACATTGGAAGGCTGCAAAGAAGTGTTGAGATATATGCAAAGAACAAAAGGACATATGTTAGTCTACAAAAGACAGATAGTTTGGAGTGTGGTTGGTTACACAGATTCAGATTTTGCAGGATGCAAAGACACTTCCCAATCGACTTCCAGTTTTGTGTTCATGATGGGAGGAGGTGCAGTTGATTGGAAGAGTGCAAAACAACCATCTATAGCTACATCTACTATGTTTGCTGAGTACTTGGCGTGTTATGAAGCTACTTCACATGCTATGTGGTTGAAGAATTTCATAAAAGACCTAAAAGTAGTTGATTCTATAGAGAAGGAGCAGTGTTCTTTTGCAAGAACAATAAAAGATCTGCTGGACTCAAGCATATGAAAGTGAAGTATTTGCTAGTAAGAAAGAAGGTTTGAGAAGGCTTAACCACTATTGATTATATCAACACTACAGATATGATAGCAGATTCCTGAAATAAAGCAATTCCAAACAATGCTTTTCATAGGCATGTGATTAATATGGGATTACTGTCCAATTTCAAAGATTCTTTGAACTAGTGGGAGTTTATGACTTTTTTGCTTAAGTGTTTGTTTGTTGGTTGAGCTAGCATTTTGTCTTGTCATCTAGTCAAGTTTTCTAGACAATTTGGAGATTCTTAAATGAATAGTAATTCAATTTCATTGATTTTTGCAATATGATTACAGTTTATAGTTCAAGTTGTAAAATTATTTAAGCTATAGGTCAGATCATTTGTATAAATATATTGAGCATAAAGAGGACCATTCGTGTGATGAATGAATAACTTCAAAGTTTTGATTATTCATCATGTGATGTTGGACATAGCTTGTTGGTACTCTATGTATATGTTACTATTGCTGTGATTATAGGTGGATGGTACCATGTAATGGTTATCGTGTCTATAGTCCTTTGAGTTGGTAATATTTGACAATGAGTTTGATATAGATATTGTTATCAAGCTGTCTTTCCAAATTGTGCACATAAGGTTATGATCCTTGATCTTTAAAGAAGAGTCGTGAATGGATGTTTCACTCAAGTGGGAGAATGTAAGAACTCTA
The DNA here is from genome assembly GCA_005406145.1 of Prunus yedoensis. NCBI lineage: Eukaryota > Viridiplantae > Streptophyta > Magnoliopsida > Rosales > Rosaceae > Prunus > Prunus yedoensis. The sequence goes on along the minus strand of BJCG01001233.1, from coordinate 23,881 downwards.
TTTGAGTTCACATCTATTTAGGATTCCTATTTGATTCAAGGATACAAGGAAGAGATAAGCTTGGTTTACATGGATTGGTTTGATAGAGTTGAAGCTCTATCTAACTTGTGGAATATCTATTATATTAGGCTATAGACTCATGAGGTGATAAGGATAAACTTTAAGGATTCCTCTATAGGCTAGGAACCTCAAGGCTCTCACCATATAAAACTAAGGCTTTGGTCCCCACTCTTAGGCACTAAAAACAGACTCATATTCCTACCCATATAGGAGAGATTTATATGCATAAAGAGGGAAGACCAAGGCTAGTTCGTGTGTTTTGCTGATGTTGCTGTCCTTGCTCTATATGGCTTCTCAAGGTTAGTGCTTATAGATTACATGTGAAATAGAACTTACATAGCTAAGACACCTACCTATCGCAAGAAATTTTGGTCACATACTCATCGCAAGCAATTTTGGTCGCTTACTCATAAATGTTTTTCTTACGATGGATAGGTGATCAAATTTCATATATCTAGGGTTGGCCCTGGCCTAGGTTGAGTAGGGCAGGAGCCCAGGTCCTAACGAGTAAGGGGGCACAAAAAAAACAAACTCATATATTTAGGAGGAAAAAAAACCTAAATGAGGGAAGATGTACTTTAATGTTGCATTAAGTGTGTCTCGCAAAATAAAATGACATATTACACTTCTCTGGCTTTGTGAGCTTCACTTTCTTGGTTTTTGCTACATCTCTTTTTTCTCTATAACATCTCTCATCCTCTTATTATTTATGTCAAAAGAAATGGTGTAGGTTATAGAAATCTTTCTTCCACTTTCTTTCTTTCGTTTTGTGAGCACATTTAATGTGCCATTAAAGTATCTTTCCCTCATTTAGGGTTTTTTTTCTCCTAAACACATGAGATCATTTCTTTTTGTGCCCCCTTATTTGTTGGGACCTGTGCTCTTGCCCTACTCTACCTAAGCAAGGGCCGACCCTAGATATATGCATTTGATCACTCATTCATCGTTAGCAAAAGCAGTTATGAGTAGGTGACCAAATTGTCTGCGATGAGTATGTGACCAAATTTTTTTGCGATAAATAGGTGTTTTAGCTAGTCTTCTCACCACCCATTTACTTAGAAGAAAAAGAAGAGATTTCATCCCAAATTGCCATCTCAAATTACATATAGGCAAAAATTGAACAACTTATCACTGAGGAGAACCTCAATGAGGCTACACATGCAGCATTGTCATGCAAGAATTTTTTTTCATTTCTTTTACACTTTCTAGCTCTACGAGCTTCACTTTCTTTGCTTTTTGTTGCATCTCAGTCTTCTCCATAACATCTCTCAACCTCTTGTTGTTTATGTCAAAAGAAATGGTGTGGGTTCCAGAACCTTCCTTTCACTTGCCTTTCTTGGCAAGTTGGAAAAGAGAGGTGAGATCATCTTTAGAGGAAATGAACAACTTCTTGCATGACAGTGCTGCATGTGTGGCCTAATTGAGGTTCTCCTCAGCAATAAGTTGTTCAATTTTTGCCCTCTGTAATTTGAGAGGGTCATTTGGGATGAAAATCTCTTCTTCTTTTTTTGGGTAAAAGGGTGGTAAGACGGTTAACTAAAATACCCACCCATCGCAAGAAATTTTGGTCACCTACTCATAACTTTTTTTGCTAACAATAAATAGGAGATTAAAATTACATATATCTAGGGTCAGCCTTGCCTAGGTCGAGTAAGGCAAAGGCCCATGTCCCAACAAATAAGTAGGCAAAAAAAATGTCCATATATTTAGGAGAAACAAAAAAAACCTAAATGAAGCAAGTGGTACTTTACTGTTGCATTAAGTGTGCCTTGCAAAACGAAAGGACATGTTACATTGCTCTAGCTCTGCGAGCTTCACTTTCTTTGCTTGTTGATACATCTATTTCTTTTTCATAGCATCTTTCAGCCTCTTGTTGTTTATGTCAAAAGAAATGGTGTTGATTATCGACGGTTGAATAGAGTTACAATAAAGAATAAATATCCATTGCCCAAAATTGACAGTTTATTTTATCAACTGTAGAGGAGCTTTTCTTCTGTCTTTTTCAAAAATCGATCTTCATTCTGGGTGTCATTCACGTTGAATCAAGGCTGAAGATATTCCGAAAGCTGCCTCATAACTCGATATGGACATTATGAGTTCTTATCATGTCGTGTGGTCATACAAATGCCTTGTAGCATTCATGGACTTATGATATGGTGTTTCACTCTAATTGGGGATCAAAGTCGTGATAGTATTCATATATGATATTTTTATCTACTCGACTCCCTCCAAGAGGACATGAACACATTGCGCATTGTGTTGCAAACATAAAAGGAGCACCAACTATATGCCAAACAAGTCGAGTAATTATGAATTCTGGTTGATGGAGGTGAAATTCCTAGAACATATAATTTCCAAGTATGGTGTTTGCAGTAGATTTCTTCTAAAGTAAAGACAATACTAAATTGGCATCCACCCAAAAATGTAACAGAAATACGAAGTTTTTGGGATTGGCAAGGTACTACCAAGGATTCATAAAGGATTTTCTCCCCATTAGCTACACCATGACTAAGTTGACCCAAAATGAGGTGAAGTTTGATTGGACCAGTGAGTGTAATGATTCATTTTAAGAATTAAACCACTGCCCCGATACATATCATTTCCTGAAATAGAGGCAGGCTATGAAGTGTACACTGATATATCAATTGCATGGAGTGGGAGGAGTTGTAATGCAATCAGAGAGAGTTGTGGCATACACATCATGCAATTAAAAGCTAATGAAGGAATTACCCCACCCCGACCTGGAATTAGCAACAATTATGTCATGCTTTGAAGGTGTATCGACATTAATTATATGGTGAGCAGTTTGAATTATACTCTGATCATAAGAGTCTCAAGTACATTTTTACTCATAAGAACTTAATTTGAGACAATGAAGAAGGATGGAATTTTTGGAGGATTATGATTTTGGGTTTGCATTATCATTCGAGAAAGCAATGTGTAGTAGATGCTTAAGCAGAAAGACTCAAGTTTCGTAGTGAGTCTAAAAATGCAGAAGGAAAAGAATGATGGAGACTATTCGTAACTATGATCTACTTGTAGAGACTATTTAGTGATTATGATCTACTTGTGGAGACTATTCGTGACTATGATCTACTTGTGACTACAGATGATAATGAAATTTGTTTGTATAACTTGATAATACAACCCACTTTGAAGGAGAAAGTGATTGAAATGCAATGAGATGATCGACTGTCAACATTAGTGCAAAATAAGATTGTAGCATGAGGGGAATTGGAAAAATGGAAACTTCACAATGATGGGGGACTAAGATATTTTAGGAGGATATATGTACCTAAAATTCCAGAGTTAAGAAATGAAATCCCTTATGAAGCCCATTATTCTGGTTACACTATCCACCATATCAATACAAACAAAATGTACCATGATCTCTTTCGACAATATTGGTGGAGAGGTATAAAAAGAGATATAGCAAAATTTGTAGCAAAGTGTTTTATTTTCCAACAAGTGAAGGCTGAACACTAAAAACTGTCCGGGTTGCTTCAACCTTTACCCGTAGCTAAATGGAAATGGGATCACATCACTATGGACTTTATGGCGGGTTTACCACGATCATCAAAGAGTCGCGATTCAGTTTGGGTCATCATGGATCACTTAACTAAGTCTGCTCATTTTCTCCCAGTCAAGACAACCAATACCACTGAAACATTTGGAAAGTTGTATATCAAAGAGATAGTAAGACTACATGGGATTCCCATCTCATTTGTGTTGGACAGAGACTCTAAGTTTACCTCTCATTTCTAGAAAAGTTTATAAGATGCAGTCCATCCACAAACAAACGGATAATCAGAGAGAACCATCCATATCCTTGAAGACATGTTAGGGGCATTTATACTAGACTTTTGCGGAAGCTGGGAGGATCATCTTCCATTAGGCAAAATTCGCATACAATAACAGCTATCATACCAGTATATGGATGGCACCCATGAGGCATTCTATGGAAAGCCGTGTAAATCACCTTTGTGTTGGGCAGAATTTAGCGACAATGTCCTGTTAGGCTCTTATTTTATTCAAGAGACCACTAAAAAAGCAAACATCACATCCCTTATTGACACGCACCGAGTCAACATAAAAATAACGCTGATCGGAGAATAAGGCCATTGGGATTTAATGTGGGTGACCATGTTTTTCTAAAAGTCTCCCCACGAAGAGTGAAGAGGTTTGGAAAGTCTAGGAAACTAGCACCGTGATTTGTTAGACCATTCGAGATCCCATAACGGATTGAAGAGGTAGCCTATGAGTTAGCCTTACCTCCTCAACTCTCAAGTATTCATAACGTTTTCCATGTCTCCATGTTGCGGAAATACGAGCTAGAACCGATGCATGTTTTAGATTGGGGAGATTTGGAAATAGATGAACAATTGGTGTTTGAGGATATGCTTGTTCAAATATTGGATCAAGAGGAGCAAATTTTTCATACAAAGGTCATTCCACTAGTCAACGTTTTATGTCGCCACGGAAACACCGAGGAGATGACTTGGGAATTGGAATCAAAATGTGCACCAAGTATCCAGAGCTATTTAACGATATTTTTTTTTTAAAGAAGGGTAGGATGTAACATCTAGGAAAAAATTATTTATTTATTTATTTATTTATTTTACCTTAATTATGAGATTTATATATAAATGAATAAATAAATAAATAATTTTGCAATGTGTAGGCAAAACCCATGCTCTTCCCTTCATTCCTCCCCTCCCCTTATACCTCCCTTCAAAATCATATTTGGATCTCAATTAGGGGTGAGTTTTCCACCAATTAGGAGTGAATCACCTAGTCTAAGCTGATAATGATGATTACTCTATGATATTATTTAAGGGGCGAGGGGGAGGAAATGGAAGTGGGTGGGGTGAGGAAGAGAAGGAAACATAGGAAGAAGAAAGGAAAAATTTTCTAAGGAACGGGAGGGAACCCGGCAACCTTTGAATGGTAATTTCATCATTTTAGCTTTTTGGACACAAGATAGGGTCCCTAACTTTTTCCCCAATGATTAGACTATATCACTTTTAATCTTAGTGCTTATATATAGTACTATAAATATGAATATTTTTTGTTGTTTTGCTTTGGGGATATTATTACTGTTTGATGAATGTTTAATGAATATTATATGGATGTTGGTGCATATTATTCTTGATCGTGCTCCATAGATATTCTTTGGCTTTGGATGCATATTACTATTTCTCTGCGATTTACGTTGCCATCTTCTTGTTTTTTTTTTCTTCCTTTCATTCTTCCACCAATGTGTTTCAGCTATAGTACATAGATGGACCATAAATACAGTTGTGTTGAGTCGGTGGTGTTTTGAGGTATATCTAAGGGGTGGGAGAAGCCTTATATATATGAGTAAAAAAATGGAATATATTCATGTGACGGGAGCAGACTTGTATGTATTTAGGTGATAGGAGCAGGGCCTTTAATGAAAAGTGAAAGTTGAGAAATTCGTAAATAAATGAAAAATGGGGTAAGAGACGAATGGGCACTAATTTATATTTTAGGGTATTTGGAGCCATAAGCCATAGTGGTAAAATGCATGGTATGAAACATCCAGGCTTGGTGCCCTAAAGTCTGAATTAGTCGGTTTTGAAGGGAGCGAGTTCATGACATCATTGCATATGCATAAAGTATTTACCTTGTAATTGTTTGATGCATGCCACTGTGTTTAGCAGTGATAGTTGGCTTTAATAAGGGTGTTTTAGTACCCTACTGGGCATTAAAATGCTCACACTCTAATAGATTATGTAGGTTCCAATGAAAATCTTGAGGAATGAGAAGTTCCACTAGAGGATTAGACCAGTGTTGTTAGTTACTGCATGTATAATTATTAAGGAATAAATTGTTAGAATGTTACTCTAGTGGGTGTATCTATTTACGAGCTACCACAACTCTGATTTTGTACTATTAATTAAGTTTGTTATATTATTGGCTCTATTTCTATCATATCATAGCTATAAGAGTTTATTTTTGTAATGATGGTATGATTCATATCCTAATTCGGAGATAATCCTTATTTTCGAATTGGACCATGACATCTCTGTAATTTGACAGGGCGATTTGGGATGAAAGGCTTAAGGTTGGTGGTTTCATAAGGGGGCAATTTGATCGACTCTTAGGTCAGTTGACAGCCTTGGGGCTTGTTAGGACAACTGTTGAAAGCAAAAAGAACAAGTGGAGCCATAGATTTTTCATCATGGGAGATGTTGTTGGACTCATTGAAATAAAATAATACCAAGAACATGTCAAGAATGAGGTATAGTCTAACCCAACCATGGTTATCAAAATCGATGGCAAAAAATAATGAGTAGGTGACCAAATTAATTGCGATGAGTAGGGCCAGCATTTTAGACTGAAAACCCGGAAATACCGACCAAGGTTTTACTGCATCTAAATTGACCTATCACGAAAACCGACCGCAGCATACAATTTATAAAACTAATCGTAATATGCGGTTGCGGTTCCGCATATCCAAATTTTGCGGTATATAATTTAGTTAATTATTAAAATAAGTACTTATAATTATTTTATATTAACTAACAGATACTAGAACTTCATCATTTAGATGAATCTCCTCTCTCTCTCTCTCTCTCTCTCTCTCTCTCTCTCTCTCATCTTCTTCCTTTCATGTATTACTATTTAAGCCCAAAAATCCAGGGTTGGGCGCAAATAAATTCCCGGCCCAATGTGACAACATATTAAGAAAAGACCCAGTTCGGAGCACGCGAAATTCGTTATGCACGCTTGCACCAGCCATGACCACGTGCCATGCCAAATAAATATGCAATCTGCCACACTATAGCCTATAAAATACACTGGCTCTACGAGCCCAAGCTAATTATCCAGTCAAGCATCAAATCCCTTTTAAATGGGACAAAATTCAAGTATGCCAAACGACACGCCATGCCAAGCGGGAAATCATTATTTCACACCCAACCATGCTACAAGCTTAAGTGGGCCCAAGCCACTCAAATGCCCGGGGCTTGCTGAGTGGGTTGTGGTATGGATGGTAACGAGCTTTCATGAGGCCCATTGATGAGCCGAGAAATGGAAGTTTTGGGCCGCTTGGGAGCCCCAAAACTCAAGCCCATTTCTTGAGCCCAAATATGTGGGCAAGCATAAAAAGAGAGAAGGGAGCCAAATACCCTGGGAAATAACCCCATCGCCATAATAAGATAGCCCATCATTTAAGGAAATTAGCCCATTCTCTTAATGGGCTAACCTATCACATTAGCAAAAACCCAAGTAGCCAAGAAAATATCTATAATCTCCAGCACTTAGCTGGAAACGTGAACCACGATGAAAGCCAAAGTGTATGTCGGTGAGCTGCTGAGAGGCCCCAGCACATGGGCATAGCAAACTTCAAAGAAGAACATGCAAAGATCCAGAGGATAATGGCGCACAGGTTGCCAGAAGGATGGGCACTCTTCAAACCAACGCCCTTATCAATTTCTTTCTCCTACTAGCTCCTATCATTGAAGAGGGAAGGAAAGAAGGTACGGAGGTGTTCAAAAATAGAGTTCAACGCTGGAGCTGCTGCAGGAAGGCCTTAGAGCTAAAAAACCTTGTCTTGGTGTGTTTGGACTTAAGAAAATTGCATAAAAGATGATGAATCAAAAGGAGAGAAGAAAAAGGGAAGGGGGGACTTGGCAAAATTGGAGAAAAGCCATTAGGGTTTCTTGGGAATGAGGAGCTTCCATCGGCTATAAAAGGAGTGTCTTCTACCCATTAAAAACAACTCAATCGAAGGCAAGCAAACCAGACCTAGAGAGCAAGCATCATCTCTCACCTCTGGAACCCTTCAATTTCAAGCCACACCTCTCCATCTCCTCCAATTTTCTCTTCTGGCAAGCTATTCCAGATCTTGACAGACTTTTCTTCAAGCTGCTGGAAATTACTTAAACCACCCATCGTTCCTCCTCATCTCTCTCCCCCCTTAGCCAACCTTCTTAGAATCACTTTTCTTTCCTTAGAACCCCTGTTTCTCATAGGAATTCACAGCCCTCTCTTTGTTTATGCTAAACTCATGATGGTTTTGCTCCCATACCACAAGCTTCTCATGCCAAGTTAAAAATCTATTTGTAAGCAGATGTTGTTTTTGTTGGTGAAGGAAACCGGGGTGTTTTTTAAGGCTTCACTATCCTTTCGAAGCATTCTTGGGGCTTGATCTTTTAACTCAGACACAGGGGGTAATTTTACCCGTTTTCGCTCCTTACGGCAGCCCAGCCCATTCGTCAGGCTGCTGGAACAAAAAGACCCCCACAATTACTAATGAAGTGTATTCTCTGCCAATCTCTTGAACTTCCCTCTGTTGTTGTTCTTTTTTTTTAAATCTCAGCCTTGAAGAAATATCATTTGAATATTTAGTGAATTAATATAACTAATTAGTAAATAATTAAACTTTTATCTAGTAAGAACCTGGGTTTCAATTAGTATTGCAAACTCATCGGTTGTGTTGGTAATTTTGTTAGGTTGTTATTAGTGGATTAGTCAAGATAATCCCTAGTTTGGAATCAACTATTTAGTTGATTAATTGTGCATTAGTAGGATTGTGGATTGTATTGGTTTTTAATAATAAAGTTCATTATCTCCGTATATGAGTTAAAGAATCATTGCCAATGATAGAAAGTTCTGCTTATTTCAACAGTATTTTTAAGCTCGAGCATACTCTTTTTTGTTGATAGAAAGTTATGTAATGTTATGTTGTTCTCTATAACGACAATTGCAGTATACCAACTACAATATACCGACAATTGTGGTATACCGCAATATGTCGGTCAGTTCATGATTTCATTGAAAAGTTGCAGTAACCAAACCGCAACCACCCCTGGCGATGATATGTGATACGAGGAAGCATATTTCTTGTATAATCTATCTTTTGACTTTCTTTTTTCTTCGGATAATCTATTCTATTTTACTATAATCAATTTCTCATTGAAACACTAGAGCAATGATAGGAATTCTCAGCCACAAGAACTTGTGTTGAGGCCCTTATAGGTAATTAATTAATTATTTGAATTTGAGTGATGCTATTTCCACCCACCTGTCCTATTTTCCCACCCACCTTATCTTTAAAATTTTAAAGATAAATTTACCCATTTATGAAAAGACTTCTAAGGACTTAGAGAAAGGATTAAAAACCATAACAATTGCCTCAACCTTAAAATTAAAAAAAGTTAAAAAAATCCAAATCACAAATATCAAACCTTGTAACTATGGGTGATTCTTCAAATTTCCTATCTCCCATTATTGCACCTTCTCTACCATCCTATCTCCCATTAACAGACCTCTTTAACTTAAAAGAGAATTTGCTTGAATTAATAATTTGAGGGTGTTTTAGGAATAATGGTGGGTGGAAAGATAAGATTGTGTTTTTTCAAATTTACATAGTGGGTGGGAAGATAAGGTGGGTGGGAAAATAGGACAGGTGGGTGGAAATAGCAGCACTCTTGAATTTTCAAACATAGAATATCCCATCGAAAGAGAAAATACGAGGGAGGCGCTGGTGGGGGGAGGACTTTTCTTATATTGAAGTATTCAAGGTGGCAACGAGAAGTCACTTTACAAGACTGGAGTAAACAATAAAACGGGCCTCCTTATTAAGACGATCTATGGGCTTCTCCCCAGGAGTAGGGATCACATTTAGCCCGAGGCTAGATGAGCTAAAGCATGGTCCAGCTCTATGAGCTAAAGCTTGGTCTAGCCTGATGATTAGGCCCGCTCAATCGGGCCTGTTCTAAGGTTGGGTATGGCTTGCGTTTAGGATTTGAAATTCATGATTAAGCCAGACTAGACCCACCCATGGCCCAGCCCAACCCGAGTAGGCTCGCCCATTGTCTTGTCTTTGTACTCTAATTGATTTTTATATTAATTTACTTAAGTTTACAATGTAAATAAGGAAGTACCCCCATTTTGATTCAATTAAAAATACTAAAAAATTAAATTCCCAACAAATCAAAATATGAAAATCTAGTTTTAGTATAAGATACAATTTATACCAATATTGATACCTCAATAAGTCAATGTATACTTTATACTAAAATTTCATAAAAGTGTTTAATTATTTAAGATGTAACGAATATAAACTGCCAAAAATATCATTGAAAACATTAGGGCCCGTTTGGTAACATTTTTAGGAATGTTTTATGAGATTGAAAACGAGAAAACGAATTTGCATTTTCGAATCTGGTAGATTAATTTGGAAAATAAATTCAGAAAATAAAAATAGTGAAAACATGTCTGGTGGGACAATTTGAGAATAATAATATTTCGAGTATATTTTTTGCTAATTTCTCTCCTAATTTTTTTTAATTTTTTTTTAATTACAAACAATGAAAAATTCTAATTTTAGAAAAACCTGGATAATAAAATAAATTATCTTTAGTTTAAAATAAATATGAAATTGAATAATATATGATGGTTTTATCATAAAATTAATATACAATGGTGTAGCAAAATAAAATAATGAAGTGGAATGAAAAAGAAAATTGAAAGAAAAAAAATTAAAATTAAAAAAGAAAAGAAAAATCAGACCAACCAAAGAAAAAAAAGCAATTAGACCAATCCATTGGGTAGAAAATGAAAATATAAAATGAAAACGATAATTTGGTGTTTTTAGATTTTGTACATGAGTTTGAATTTGTTTTTAGAAAACGAATTCTAGTGAAAATGAAAACGACATACTGAATGCATTTTTTGTAGAAAATGAAAACGTTACCGATCAGCCCCTTAGTATTTTGAAAGTCCATTTTTCATACTTAGTCAAATTTTGAGAGAAAACCGTTTAATGCTACTTTTTGGGATTTTCTTATTGGCTACATAAATAGCTGTTGCGCTGTGATCATATCATGGGATTTTTCCCATATTTTCCTTGGACCATACTTGAAAGACATTTTCTATGTTTCGACACAATTCCACTTGCAGCAGCCAACAACCTGAAATCTATGCCAGTGTCCTATTTGAAACATAAAACAAAAATATCAGGCGCCGTTGGTCCACAGGTGATGAAGCTGCTCAGAGCAAACCAACCCACTCACAAAAAATATGTCAAATTTTGAAGCTCTTCCGTCCCTCTCTCTTCATCATTATGAGTTTCCTTTTATTCTCGAGCTGTTTAGATCACTTCCTCTTTTAACCCTCTGCAGATAGCTAGCTTTAGAAGATTCTCGAGCAGCAGACTGAAAAGAGCTTGAGTTGATTTTGAATTTTGTTGCTTTTTATTGACATGGATGGCCTTCCTTTGCCTTTAGCCTCTTTTCCAAAGCTATATGCACGTACTCAATGCCAATGGTGGAAGTGGGACTATTTCTTCATTGGTAGGGTTCACAGCACTCGTGCCTGCCTCTGACTTTAACAATTAACCATTTTTTTTTATATTTTTTATTTGTAATGGTTAGCTTTTTACCCACTCACTACAAGTTAATCATTTCTCTAATTAATTAATTAATTAATTAAGTATATATATTTTAGGGTTTCTTTTTCTTTTTGTCACTGATGAGGGAGGAGTATGTGATCGACCTTCCAAATATGCATGCCCAAATATATATTTTATAATGGGAGAGGTTGAGATGTCATCCTTTTTCATACACTTATTAACCTTCTTTATTCCATTTATCTATAATTTTATTTCGTTTATATATATTACCCCACTTCATTTCATACTCTCACTTTTCTGTGTAATTTTCATCACACTGCATATCATTTGTCTAGTCTGGTGTTAGTTAATCTATTAGTCAAAGAAAGAGCGAACGGAATTGCAAGGTCCCACTAATAAAGTTCAATGATTTGAAGAACTGCCCGTGAATGATTGATTCATCTAATTGTGTAAATGATCCGTTCATCTAATGGCTAAATAGCTTTTAGTTTTCTTTTTTGTTTTGTTTATGGAGATTATTTTAAAGGGTATCTAATTAAACTCAGCTCGATGGGTTGAAGAATGCCAACAATGTCGTCTCTTTTCTTACAAAGTGGATCGCCCTTTTTAAAGAACACAAATGACTTGTTTTTCGGTGTTTGTGTTTCAGATAATTAATGTTGTTTTAAATTTTAGAATTAGTAAGAGCAAGTCCACCCATGAAGGCTAAGGCAAGGGCTGCCATTATTCATGTGAATAGTGCCAGCCTTGCCTTTTTTGGGTCCACCTCAAAAGGCTAGGGCAAGGGCAAGAAAAAAAAAAGATTATGCAACAAATATAAACAATTTAAAAAGTGAATAATATTGTTATGCATTTATAGGGAAAACATCTATAATTTTTTTTGAATTTTTTTGAAGTTTTTCACTCGTTGACATCAGCATGACATCAGAGCTGACATCAGCGCCTTCGGGCTTGAGCCCAAGCAGGATTTGCTCGTGGGCTTGCCCGGGCTTGCGGCTGCAAGCTGGAGGCCTACTTGGCTAGCCTGGGGGCCTTTTGCCTAGTTTTGAAGCAAGGGTGGACTTGCTCTAAACATTTTGGATTTAGGGTTTAGTATCTAACTAGACGTTATATTAAGAATATGATTAAATAGAAGTTAAACACGATATAAGCACAATACAAGCACCAAAAACCAAGGTATTAAATATCGATAATATCCCCGATATTATCCCGATAATATCTGATTTTTGGGGGTCCGATATTTTAACAACTAACCATAGTGTTATCGTCAATATATCGATATTATCCCGATATTATCCCGATATTATCCTGATAATATCGGGAAGATATTTTCAACATTTTTATGAATGATTTGGGCAATATATCGAGATATTATCGATAATATCCCGATATTATCCCGATAATATCCCGATACGAAACCCAAAAATATTTATACATGGTATTTGTGAAAACCATTTTACTCCTTCAACACTTTAACCACCATATCACTTATGTTTTTGTGAAAATACTAAAATATTTATATATAATATATACATGGTTTTGTTTTGAATTCTTTTTGCAAGAAACAAATTTTCACATGAGATGAGTAGTAACTATGGTTATACTCATAACCAACCATTTCCCTACCCTTCATATCCCATTCCTATTGGGATGGAATCAAGCGACTCATGGAAAGAATCCGAGACTCAATTTTCAAATGATTTTGCTTATGGACAACGTCAACCAATCTCGGATCCATATGGGTGTCATGTTAACAATTACATGCAAAACTATTTTGGGGATTTATCATTTGATGACTACTCTTCAAAATACTTACTCTACACATAGAGATGATAAAGATAGTGAAAATTTTGAACCTCATAGGAACTCTATGTGATACTAAGTCACTCATGTATCTTACCATGCAATGTATAAAGTGTAAAATATTGTAGTAATTCATTATATATAATGATTATGGTGTGTTTAATCTTCTTTCATTAATTACTACATATTTTCTACACTTACGGTGTTTGCCATCTCGCTATATAATCAACTTAAATCAGTTAAATCCATCATGCAATGCATTTCCTTCCAATTTTTTGTGATAAACTAATAGATAATTGACTAAATAAACATCCTGCAAAGTTTCAATAAAAATTTCCAAGTTTTTCTTACAATTTCCTTGGTTTTTATTCAATTTTTTCCGATACCGATAATATCCCGATATTTCCTGCGATATTTCCGTGTTTTTTGACTTCCGATATTTCCGATACCTCCGATATTTAAGACCTTGCCAAAAACACAAGTAGAGGAGTTTAGAAATGAGAGTACCTTTCTTAGTTCTTATATATGCGCATATATACATATATACATAATGCAAGAATGATAATGTAATTGAATCATTCATATTTGATCTAACAATTGAGAAAAAATGACCTCATTTATTAGAAACAAAAATTATATATAAGTAAACTATATAGTTCATCATCAGGGATATATAATATGAAAACATCAAATTAAATGAAAACTCTGCTGCCTTGTTGCATGACAAGATATGTCCCAAGAAACTTTAATGATCTAGCGTTAGTGACAGTGATTAGGGAAATCTCTAGCCTCTACCTAATAAAGCAGACGAAAATGACTTGCATTGAAAGTTGGAAAAGGGCATGCATAAAGTCATGGAATGAGCCCTAAACTGAACAGTAAAGAATGGAGAGGGGATTCGAACGCAGGTGCATAGTAGCGCACATTCGCTTGAGTCAAGCTAAGCAAATATCTGCATATATTTTTTAATTTTAAAATAAGAACATCTTTCTGAAATTTCGAAGTTCAAAACATCTTCAAAATTGAAAAGAATATTTCATCAATCATTCAATTGTTGTTTTATACAAAAGCCGACACACCACGCCCATCCACTTTAATTTAGAAATCTGAATTCCAGTGTTGTTATTGTAGTTAGCTTGGTGAAAATATCAATGATACCTAATTAACAAGTCAATTAAAAATATTTCACTGCATATTCAAAGTAAAGAGCCTTACCATAATAGAAATAAAGTGGAAAACGACATGAGAGATTGGAAAAGAAAATACATATCCAATACCATTAGTAGAACTATGTTTAGTAAATACTATGTTATGAATTAAGGACATTGTTTGTCTCCCTTAGAAGGATACATTCTTCCTAAAAATCATAATTTGACATTTATACAAAAATAATTTATTAAAAACGCAAAAATAAAATTTATACACATATCAAACTGTAATCGAAATGAAAGTAGGAGTTCCCACTTACAATAGAAGGAGACAAATAGTTCCCATGAATTATGACAAAACAACAACTTGTGCTTTGTTTATGAGGTCCCTACATATTTTATTTTGGATGTCCTCTCTTCTTCCAAGTTTTTTTTAACGATATAATTTTCTTTTTTATAAATTTAATGTTTGAAAAACCCTAGCCACAAAGAGATAAAGAGAGAGTCGGATCTTGTCGGATCTTGTCAGGTCATCAGTTTTCTTTGTCTTTTGGTGGACCTATGTTGATCTATTCTTCCTTTGGCAGATCTATTGTCTCAAATCTTGGCGAGTTTGCTATTTGAGGTGTTTCAGTTTGGTCATGGTAGATCCACTGCTTATTGGTACATTGAGGCCCTGGAGTAATTAGGTGATACTCTCTATGTCATGTCCTGGAGGAAGATTAGAGATGATTGGTTTTCCTTTTGCTGAACTTTGTTGAGTTTGTTTGGTTTCGTAGTATTTTTAGGAGAGTCAAGCTAGTTAGTAGCTGGTTTTGTCCTTGATGTAATTGGACTAGATTCAAGGCAACTATGGAGGTAGATAAGGCTTTTAGGAAAGTTATTTTTTGGAAGTTATTCTCTCTAAATTGTTTCAGCTTTTTGGCTATCTCAAGTCACTAGGAAAAGTTTTGGGCATGTTCACCGTACTGCTATTGGGATGGCTCCCTTTACAGTCTTTTTATTTTGTACTCATTTTATATGTTTGATCAAATAAACTTCAATTTTTAATCTATGAAAAAAAGGCCATGTATATTAGTCTAACCATATTTTTTTTCCTAACCTTAAAAAATGTTCTAAGTTCGAATTTAAAAAGAAAATTCTTGTAAATATATATATTATACTCGAAATCTCCCATATAAAGCAAAATGGAGTAGTCTAGCTAATAGCTTATGAAGATGGTCAACGTAGGTACATCCATCATTGAAGATAGAGCCACATATTATTTCATTTTTAGCATCTTATAATAGGTTTACATGCAACGTCACATCAAAGGGACAACGAAACTTTAGACCATATTTTCTGTTTGGTTTGATTTTTCGGACGCAAGTCAAATAATTTTTCCATGAGAATTTGAGTACATATATATATTTTTTAATAAATCCCATAAAGTGTAACCGACATTATTAATAAATATGAGTATTTTTGCTCATCACGTCAACTCAATGTGTACATTCATTATCATTCTCAACACTTGACACATGTTTATTGATATAATCATGATTTCATAAATACAAAGCAAATGATTAACTACGGTAACGTTAATAAACACGTGTCAAGTATTGAGAAAGGTGATGAAACTATCCCTTGAGTTAAAATAATGAGCAAAAATATTTTCATAACATAAAAAATAAATTTAAGAATTTAAAAAAAAAAAAAGAACACGAAGACTGAACAAATTAAACACACGATTTGTTTTTGTTAATCTTTCCGATCTTTTGTAAAGTACTCCCATATGAACAACTTGTGGAATTTCTCCACTAATTAAGAAAACTACTAAAGTCTTTTATTCACATTAGATAAAGACGAGACTCATTTGATAAGATTTCAATATCATCTTTGAGCTATGTTTGTTCAACAACTTAGTCTCGCTTTCTGGTCCATGCAGCGGTAGGTCACGTAAATGGTTCTCATATATATTAATATTATATGAGAACAAGAAACAACCAAAACTTTGACAGCAAACCAACCACAATTAAGTCATGCTTAAATTTGTCCTTCACAAATATCCTTATTGAGGGGGTGGAATGTTGATTTTGTGCATCTACTATCAATTGATGCTTTGGGGAAAGAAATTAATGGAGTGACCTGAGGGCCAAATTATTAGCCAATTTATTATGGTGTAATCATCAGGAAACAGCCTGTGGATTAACAGAAATAAAAATAAATAATAAATAAAAGGCAACCTGCTACTCAATAATATTTTAATTTGGTGTGGTGAAGGTTGTGAAACCACATTTGTTATATTTATTATATATGTACACCGCGACTACGTGGCACGACATGACCTAAGACAACTGTAAAACATTGATAATAATAATAATAATAATATTCAATACCTTGACCAAAGACAATTGTAAAATATTGATAATAATAATAATATTCAATACCTCGGTTTGATGTACTTTTTTCCATGATAAAATAGTTATAATCATTATATATTAATATGGTATAAAATGCTGTGCAGTCAAGTACATGCCAGATCAACTTTCAAGCAATACTAGATATATAAATTAATTTTCTTTTGTGAGAATTTATATTCTCATGACGGATCACATGTTATGTACATAAATGAAATATAAAACAAACATTGTATATAATTTTTCTTTCCATTTTCTCACGATATGCGTCCATCGGTCACCAAACGATACTTTGTGCCAATTGTTGGATCCATCATCCATATATTAGAGAATTTCACTTGCCTATATTACATTATGAATGATTATATATACACAATTTAACTAAAATAAACATATATGAGTTGTAAGCAAGGAATTTGTAGCTCAAGTGGTTCTTAAAAGCATTTATCTCTGCACTCGAGATCATAAATTCGATTCCATTTTCTCTATTTGAAAACAAATTATAAATTATGTTTGTTTCACATAAACATAACATTTTCCAAAGCCACATTCAAATATTAGTCATTAACAATGTCGTATGTCTTGGTTCCACGAAATCAAATTTGGTTTTCATGCTGCTTTGAATATCAATGTGTCATATATTAAGGTTGGTCAGAGATTACAAGAAGTCAAACACAATGGGAGAAGACATAATAAACTTTTATACTTGGAGAAATGTATAAATTATGCCACTATTTGATTCGTATATTTTCTCTTTGACTTTGTATTTTTTAATTTATATTTTGAGGTTGGGTAATATTGTGAATAAAAAATTATGATAGTGTGATGAAAGATGACAATGCTTGGTTTACCTTTTCACTCCCGCATTCATTTTCATATCTCTTACCCAAACGTATCGATCAAAGAATTGAATGATATGAAAGATGAGAGAAGACAATTCTAGAGTTTAATAAGTTTAGATGGATGTATAGAAGTGAGTGTAGGGAGTGAGTTTACTTTCTTCTTCTTTTTTACTTAGGTCTTTAGAGATTTTGGGTAAACTTTTTGTTGACGTCTTCATTAAAAAGAACAAATTTTTGCTTCGATTGAGACGATTTATTCAGACCAAAATTGTAACCGAACCAAACTAATACGTTTTGATTCAATTTTGGGGCCGTTTGACATTTTGATGGTCAAAATTAAACCAATCTGCTCATTCTATTTACTAAACTATAGAATGACTTGTGTTTATTTTATTTATAATTGTGTTATTTTCCTTTCGTGTTGAGCCGGTTACAACTTGAGTCACCCCCAATTTGTCTTTAGGCAAATGACCCAAAGAATAATGAATTGAAGAGAAGGACAGAAAACATTTGGATTTTGGTTTAAGTAGGATTTGTTTTGGGTTAATGATATTTGAAGGCTTGATAAAAGACGATATCAGATTGAACTAACTGAGATGGGCACAGCCCATCCAACGGTCATAAATTAGCAAAATGTATTTCTCAGGACCACATGGAAATGAAACCCATCCGTTCAGCTCTCGAAAATTCTCTCGCTCTCACATCACTCGTCGTCAGCTCAGAGAGAACACTTTGCACATGTTTGGAAATGACAAAATTTAACACAAAAAAGAAAAAAAAAACGGAAAAATAAAAACGTCACGGATCAAATCAGCCAATATCAGAATATCTCCCACGCCGCCACTGTAATTCACAAATTCAGTGACCAAAAACAAACAAAGCCAAAAACCAAAAAACTAAAATCCCCAAACCAGAAAAAGAAAAGAAAAGAAGATCACAAAAAAATAAAACCCAGAAAAGTCCATTTCTTCTCTCTCTTCTCTCTCTCTCTCTCTCTCTCTCTCTCTCTCTGTGCTCTGTCTATGGTCTACAAAAGCTACTACACCTTTTCCGATGACCTCCGGGGACCGTAATTACTGAAACAAAGGCTGCTGCTGCTGCTTCTTTTAACCGGCCACATGTCCGACAACGACGTGGTTTCAGGGACTTTCCGAGCGCTGGTAGAGAGCGCGGACCGGAAGTTCGCTAGGGTTCGCGACGTGCCGGCGTACGGACGCGTCCACAACCAGCACTACTTCCACAAGGTCTTCAAGGCCTACATGCGCCTCTGGAAGTACCAGCAGGAGAAACGGTCCAAGCTCATCGAGGCCGGTCTGAACCGCTGGGAAATCGGCGAGATCGCTAGCCGGATCGGCCAGCTCTACTTCGGCCAGTACATGAGGACCAGCGAGGCCAGGTTCCTCGTCGAGGCCTACGTCTTCTACGAGGCCATTCTTAGCAGGAGCTACTTTGAGGGGTCCAATTCCAGCTCCAAAGCCTTCGGGAAGAAGGATCTCGGCGTTAGGTTCAAGGAGTTGAGGTTCTACGCCCGGTTTTTGCTTGTTTCGTTGATTTTGAACCGGACCGAGATGGTTCAACTTCTCGCTGAGCGGTTCAAGGCTCTTGTTGATGACTGCAAAGCCAATTATCGGGTAATTCACATCGTTCTTTTTTAGCGGCACTAGAATTTGTTTGGTTGCTGAGAACCAATCAATCGTACAAGTTACAAGAGTATGTTGACTTGTTCCTTAGCATTTTCGGGTATTTTTTATTTACTTCTATACTCGGAGAGACAGAGCAACAAGTACTACTTACAAGATAAAAGCTTTCTCAAATTAAGTGACAATTTATTTATTTATTTATGCATTTTGCTGTGATTGGATCAATTGAGTGATTTATTATTGGACTTCTGAATTTTATTTCCCGTTTTCATGTGTTCAATCTGGGGTCTTCGATTTCAAGTTAAGATTTCAATTATTATTATCATTTTTTGGTGAAAAAATAGGTTTTCTAATTTTATTTTTAATAGTGTCATAATATTAAGTGAAAACGACCTGTCATCTAAAACAGATCCGAGTGTTAAGTGTTGCCATGCTGTTATGAAAACTGACTAAAGAGAAGATGTGAATTCCTTAATGAAATGGTACCTCCAGCTGAGTTTCTGCGGGGGCGAAGGCAACTCAACGACTTAGGTGGGTCTGAAACCCACATCATGTTGAGGGAGAGATAAAGGGAAACTTATTGATGGCTCAGTCTCCACTAGAAAGTCTCTTTGTTTGTGATAGTAATGTGCAGGTAGCATTTGTGATTTTAAATAAATTAGTCAAAGGCGCATTCACAGTTGGGATGGCAGATCCAGAGAAATAAGAACTGTGATAAATAAATGGTTTCAAGTTTTCTTCAATTTTATCCATATATTAACTACCGTTTGAATCATTAACATAAGTGAATTCTGATGGTATATAATTGAAGCTTAGATCAAGTATGATGACTTGCAAATTAAATATCAACCTTTAAGGTTATAAGGAAGCTGAGACTAAATTTAGCATCTCATGGATACTAAGGATGATAAACCTGTCTTTACTCTAATCAGGGAGAAGGGTGGAAGTGAAGCTAAGGCAATCCAAGAATGAAGTCAATGAATTTGTACTTAGTATCGTGGTTTGATTCTTGTCCGGATGCACTTCCCTCAAAATCGTGATATGTGATACCTAGATATACATGGCTTAGATAATGCATTTTATCTGTAGGAATGGTGCTTCTAGTTGAGCTAGGCAGTTGGTACAGTGACTGCAACGCATAGGTGGAGTCGGTGGAATTTATAGAGACACATGGACTGTTGATTTTTGGGGTGGGTGAGTTTGTGAGGTTCAATAGTCTGTTGAATTACTAGGTTGTTGAGTGAAGCAATGCGAAGTTCTAAGTCACTGTATGCCATTTATTTTCTGCTTGGATGCTTTAAAATATTTCATTAATGAAGCAAGTAAAATGTCAAGGTTAATCAATTTTTTACTGATGAAATATGTGTGCATTCATTTATGTCTCAGTTCAAATAGTTAATGTGCATGTACACTTTCGTTCATGTCTCAGTTCTTTTAGTTAATTAGAAATAGTTTTCCTCAAATGAGTTCTTGCGTACTTATTTCAATGGGTCTGCATGATTTGGACATTTGAGCTATCTCTTCTCAGGAAACTAATTTTAAAGAATGGAGGCTAGTGGTGCAAGAAATTGTTCGATTTATGAAAGTTGATACGGCCTTTATGAATGTTAGGCCATTGCGATACTCCACCTTGTTTGATTCACATCCATCATCTCTTCCATATGTGGCTCGTTTCCATGCAAAGAGGGTTTTAAAATTTCAAGATGCATTGCTGACAAGCTATCACCGTAATGAGGTCAATATGTTTTTTGTTCGCATCTTTGGCTATTTATTTTAATTTCACAATTGATAATAGATACAGCCCTCACTTAGGAAAGTTTTGTGAATGTTTGTGTACTGTGTCACGTAGGTCAAATTTGCTGAACTTACATTGGACACTTACCGAATGCTGCAATGTTTGGAATGGGAGCCAAGCGGGTCTTTCTACCAAAAGCGTGCAGTGGAATCCAAAGAGAATGGCACTTTTATTGATCACTCTGGGGCTTCTGCCGCGTCTGGAGTAATCGATATGAACTTGGCTGCGGACATGACTGATCCAACTTTACCGCCAAATCCAAGGAAAGCTGTTATTTACCGTCCGTCTGTGACACATTTGATTGCGGTTAGTGTTAATCCCATCTTTATCATATTTGTTATCTCAGGGATCTGTCTCTGGAACTTTTGGAAATTGAAATGCATGTTCTGTGATGCATGAACCTGGACATGCAACATTCAAAATGATAACAAACTGACAATGGAATCCAGAAAAAATAGGACACAAGACAAAAAAATGTAATTTTGTTTTTTTTGATACATTGAATAAATTACAAAAGCTAAGGTATGATTTAAGGAATATTCATGAAATTTGATCAAATTCCTAACTTCTAATTTCCTGAAGAAAGTTCAAAGAATTAAAAAGAATGAAAGACTAAAAATCTTTGAGCTTGAAAAATTAATTACATACAGTTTTAACCTTTGCTTTGTTAACATTAAATTCTGTGGTGATAGAAGAAAGAGTTAAGCACGACCCTTCATGTCCTACTAGTCCCTATTCTGTTAGTTGAAATGCCAATGGATTCTCCAACCCCTGATTTTTCATTTGCTTGCCAAGATGATGGTTTTTGTTTGACAAAAAGTACCTTTTAGCATAAAAGAAAAAGCAAAAAGAAATTAAAAAAAAAATTACAGAATGAACTTCACCAGTTTTTCTCATTTTTTCTTTTTGAATTTGGCCTGTCCATGTTGGGGCTGGATTCCAGATGTTTCCAATCCTTTTTTTTTTCTTCACACATCATATGTAGCGATGCAGCTCTTTGGGTCTGTTGGTCTGTCCTTCTATCAGTGAAATGGTCTATAATTTTTTTGCATGATTCTGACAAAGTGTCCTGGCATTTGTACATAACTTTTTTGTTTGCTCAGCTTTATTATGTGGGGTTCATTATAACTTTGTTTGACAAAGGGCATTGCCAGTTTCACTGTTCTTTCATGTATCTGCAATAGAAATAATGGTGTGAATATGTCTTTATTGCAACTACATGGAGTGGGTCCATCAAATAACAGTTGCTTGTTTGCCAGTATTAAAATTTTCGATCTATAATATACATGTATTTTAATGTATTCTTTCTGTTTCTTAATTTTGTAAGTATTATTGGTAAGGCTGATTGCTTAAATGATGCATTGGCAGGTGATGGCTACAATATGTGAGGAGCTCCCTCTCGACAGTATTATGCTAGTGTATCTGTCAGCCTCAGGTTAACTTTGGTTTCTTAGGATAAAAATTAACTCATCATTTATCATGTCTTTGTCATCCCAGATTATTGAACTTGATGATCAATTGTGCAGGGAAGGCTGGTCGTAATAATGTTACTCAGGTGTACAACTCTGGAGGATCACATAAATCCTCAAAAAATAAAGTTCCTCTCCCAGCTCAGAATAATTCTATGCCTGAATCTTGTATAAACAACAAGGGAGAGTCAAGTGGCTATTACGACCAATATTTGTGGTTTGGCCCTAGAGGAAATGGCGGTAGGTTCCTGTATTGAATCGTTATGCTTTCTTGTTTTATTGTGATCATTTTTGTGCACAGTAACCTGTTAACTCATTTGTTATGTATCTTGTCTTCCCTGTGTTATTGTTCCACCCTTTCATTTGCTTCTTTTGGATTTTCAGGTTTGAGTAACCTCTACCCTGGCGACATAATTCCTTTCACTCGGAGACCTCTTTTCTTGATAATAGATAGTGACAACAGCCATGCATTCAAGGCAGGTTTGTCAAAACTTGTGCATGAATTCCAAGGTTCCGTGTTTTGTTTACAATGGAATGTTGTTTCTAAATCAGATTTTTCGAACTTAAGAATAAATGACATTTATGGTTATCGTCTGAATTTCACTATATGGTCAGTGCCGTGTCTACACTATATGTTTGATCCCAGAGTAAGTTTTGACATGTTGAGAGGAACTTACTTACTTTCTGGAACCAGTAATAGTGATGCAGGGCAGCGGCTATAAGCTGCTGTCCAGCGACCCAAACATACCCAAAATACAGAGAATAGAAGGATAAAGCAATAGAATTGAAGTTGGAACGAAGATAATTGAGTTCTAGGGCAAAATCCTAATAGAAACTCTATAGACTAATGTCTGAAATTATATTCATCAACAAAAACTCCATACAAGAGTCTAACTAGCCAATTTATACTAGAATACAGAAAACCTAATAGACATAGGAAATTAAAAGCCTAAACAGGAAATTAAACCAAATTCTAGTAAGAATAGGAAAACTAAAGAAGTAACTAATAATTTAAAGTAAATAGAACCCTAGCCCAATTGAGTCACGAGCCAGAGTAATCTAAGAGAGCTTCGTAGATGCTCCTGCATCAAATAATCTACCTGCTGAATGTTATTGGAAGCACATTTATCACTAGCAAAAATGGAGCCCTTCAGGCTCATATATGCCTTTCGTATCTAAACTCAAAAGAGTGCAAGTGTCTTCTGAATCTTTCTAAAGGTTGCACTTCTCCAGATGCAACTTTTTTTCACGGTGCCTGGCCATTTTGATGGAATTGGAGAAGCTTTCTCCAACTCATGGTGTCTGTTCATTGCCTTATGTTCGATATTAAGTCAATCTGCGT
>BJCG01001232.1:0-43094 GCA_005406145.1 Prunus yedoensis | reverse complement strand
AATGTGTTGATGAAGATGTTCGCAATCAAGACCATGGGTCGTGGGCTCAAGACGCATTGATTCTCTCTAATATACGTAAAGTGCATGGTTCGTGCTACAATACTTGTGCCCTCCTCATAACCGAACCTAGGTATGGTTCGTACTTCGATTCAATTACAAGGAAAACCCATTAAGTTCAAAGAGAATATGACATCACAAGAATCCTAATAGCATGGTGTTTACATTAGGTATTCAAGAAACCAATTCACATGGATGGTTTTACTCCATCCATCTATTGCTTAGGAAAACATGAAATACACATAATCCCAACAATCTCAAGAAGCATGCTTTCAAAGATGGCCAACCAAGGAAAAACACACATCAAGGATAGATTAATTTGGTGAATTGGAATTCATCAACAATATTCAGAATTCATACACTCAAGCATCAAAACAATAAGGTAATCATGTTTAGGGCTTCAACCTAAGCCCTAGCTATGGAGTTTAGTTGCTCATACTTATTCCAAATACAATTCAAATAAAATTGAAAGAGTTTACAGATTTTTGAAAGTGGTGAAAGCTTGAAGTCTTCAATGGTGGAAGTCTTCTTCTCCACTTTGCTTGGCTGCACCTTGGCTTTCTCCTAGCTCCAAGCTCTCCCAAAATCTGCTATGTTTGTAGAATGATAGAATGGTTTTTTTTTTCCACGTTCAATGGCTCATCCAAGTCAGAATTCACTTCCCTTTACCTCCCTCTCTCCTCCTTCTCAGCTCCCCTTTGCATATAAAACTCATTCTTTTCTCTAAAGCCTTCACCCATTGTCCCCTTGCCATGATGAAGCTTTGTCCTTGAAAATATGCTCTTTGCCTCAGAAAATATCTCTTTCACTAAGGTAAAGTCATGTTACCAAGTGTTATGGTAACAAGAAGAATCAAGTGACACATTGGAGGTAAAAGCTGGACTAGTTCGGATTTCTGGAGCTGTGGTGACATGCTGGATTGGTTGGATAGGCAAGACTTGTCCAATGGAGCTCAAATTTGGATATGTTGTAATTAACATCCATTGGAACAAGTTTCATGAAGATCTTCACCTCATCCGAGCACCAGAGCATGCTGATCCCAGGCTAAGAAGTTGACCTACGAAAATGAACTAAAACAGAATTTATAATAAATAGCACTTTTAGCTCATTTTCATTCCAACCAAGGTAAAATCTAAGAAAACACAAAAGGAAGTAAAAAGCTATAAAATGTCAAGAACTAACTCAAAATAGTGGGTGAATAACATGAAAAATCATGTGTAAAAAATGAACCGAACAATGGACTACACAACAATCACAACAGCTACGCAAAGATAAATCGAACATGAAACCACAAAAGTAAAAACACACAAGAACACACAAGAATTTATAAAGGTTCGGCGTTGTGCCTATGTTCTCTCCAGTGATCCCCGAGAAAATTCACTAGTATGAGAAAATCCATTTGGTTACAATAAAGAACTCCCTCTCTCTCTCTCTCTCTCTCTCTCTCTCTCTCTCTCTCTCTCTCTCTAGATCTCTTTTCTCTCTCACCTAGGTTTTTATATCTTGAATCTGTACTAAAACCTAGTCTAAAGTACCTATTTATAGTGTAGGCTAGCACAACCATACAAGGAATAGGAAACTAAAAAACCTCCTAAAAATCGACCTGTTTAAAATAGGAAATTGCGAGCCGCAGGCCCGCTCGAGCGCTTGTGCCAAGATGCCTCTGATGCTCGAACGCTTGCAAGTTCCACTCGAGCGCCTGCATGCTGGGCTGCTTCCATCTTTCCTTCGTTTAGTCGAGCCAACTCCAACAATCTCCACCTTGGTGAGCCTAAACACCTTTGTGAAAACCATTGATCCCTAGAACATCTTCAAACCTATTGGAAATCATTCTAATAACTCCCAAGAGCTCCACCTCAATCTTCAGCATGTAACAAGATTGATTAAGCTCAAACAATGTCTGAACTTCTCAGCTGTAACTGGCTTGGTTAAGCAATTTGAAGTGTTCTCATCTGTATAAACCTTCTCAATTGCAATATCCCCATAATTCACCCAATCCCATAGCCGGTGGTACCGTACATGAATATGTTTGGATCTTCCATGATACACTTGGTTCTTGGCCAAACATATAGCACTCTGACTATCACACTTAATCACCACCAGGTCTTGAGCTATCCCGAACTCTTGTGTCAATATTTGCAACCATAATGCTTCCTTAGATCGTTAGCGCCATATACTCTGCTTCAGTAGTAGTCAATGCAGTGACTGATTGTAGCACCACTCTCCAGCTAATCGGTCCTCCACCACAAACGAAAACATACCCTGTGGTGGACCTTCTCTTGTCTTACAGTCTCCCGCATAATCTGAATACACATATCCCAACACACATGCCTTTCTTTGTTGTCTTTCAAACAAAATCTCAAACCCTTGATGCCTTTCAAATACCTGAAAATCCACTCACTCACCATTCCAATGTTGTATGCCCGAATTTGCCATGTATCTTGAAACTACACTCATAGCTTGAGCCAAGTCGGGAGGTGTGCAAACCATTGTGTACATGAGACACCCTACTGTGCTTGCATACAGAACCTTACTCATCTCATCCTTCTCTTTATCACTAGAAAGACTCTCTTGGGTACTTAGCCTAAAGTGCTCGGCCAAAGGAGTAGACACGGGCTTGCAATCCAACATATTGAATCTTTCAAATACCTTAGATATGTACTTGCTTTATGATAGCCACAACTTGCCCTCATCTCGATCTCTCCTTATTTCCATTCGTAGGATCTTTTGTGCGAGTCCAAGATCCTTCATATCAAACTCCTTCCTAAGTTGGATATTCAACTTTGAACCTTTGACACATCTTGACACGCAATCAGCATATCATCCACATAACGTAGTAACAGAATGATCTTCCCATCCTTGAACACATGAGAATACACACAGCAATCCGATTCACATCTTCTATACCCAATCCGCAGCATATAAGTGTCAAAGCGCTTGTACCACTGTCTTGGAGATTGCTTGAGCCCAACAAAGACTTCTTCAACCTGCAAACCAGATTTCCCTTACTTGCTTCAACGAACCCTTGAGGTTGACTCATGTAGATATCTTCCTCTAAGTCTCCATGGAGAAAAGCTGTCTTCACATCCATTTGCTCCACCTCCATGTCCCACTGTGCCTATGGAGAGCAATAACTATAGAAGTATGCTTTACAACCGGGGAAAAATCTCATCATAATCAATTCCTTCCTTCTGTAAGTATCCCTTAGCCACTAGACGAGCTTTGAATCTAGTTGGCTCCTTCTCACATATTCCTTCCTTCTTCCTAAACACCCACTTGCAGCCAATCACCTTTCTGTCTTTGGGTTTAGGGACCAACTCCCAAACGGAGTTCCGGTGTAGAGATTCCATCTCATCCATCATAGCACTCATCCAACTTTCCCGCTCGCACTCTCAACTGCTTCTTGGAACGTAGTTGGGTCTCCTTCACTTATGTTTATAGCATAGTGAACTGCGTCCGTCTCCCATCCAAACCGTTGAGGAGGTTTGATGGTTCTCTTGGGCCTGGACCTTGCTATGGATGGCTCCACCTGATCTTGAGCCTCTTCTTCTTCTTCTTATCTTGAGTCTGTTGTTGTTGCCCAAATTCCTCCACCTCAGTGTCGGACTCCACTGCTTCATGGACGTCTCCAATTGGCTAAACTCGGAGTACCCCCAACACTCTACTAGATGATTCTGTAACGGTTGTTTCTGTCCCAACAACATTCTCCTTCACCTCTGGTTTCTTGACTTTAATCATAGGCATAGTCTTCTCGTCAAAGACAACGTCTCTACTGAGTATCTTCTTCCGGTTCACTGGATCCCATAACTTGAAACCCTTCACACCACTCTCAAACCCGAGGAATATGCATTCAAGAGACTTTGGCTTCAACTTGGTTCTCTCATCACTAGGTATAAGAGCATAGGCACTGCATCCAAATACTTTCAAAATAGAATACTCAATAGACTTGTTAGACCATACCTCTTCCGCACACTTGAAATCAAGATACTTTGATGGTGACCGGTTAACCAAATAGGAAGCGTGGTTAACCGCCTCCGCCCAAAATGCTCGGGCAAGCCTGCATGAATCCTCATGCACCTCTCACGCTCCATGAGAGTTCTGTTCATCCTCTCTGCGGCTCCATTCTGTTGGGGCGTCTTCTTCACGTAAAATGCCTCTTATACCTTCACTCTTGCAAAACTCTAGAAATTTGCTATCTTTATATTCCCCCCCATTGTCACTCCTAAGGACCTTGATCTTCCTTCTGTCAGGTTCTACTTCTGCTTCCACACCTTGAATTTTGTGAAGACCTCGATTTCTCCTTCATGAAATAGACCCAAACCTTCCTAGAAAAATCATCCAAAAAGTAACATAGTAGCGAGCTCCACCCAATGACTTAACTGGCGCGGGCCCCCACACATCTAGTGAATATAGTCAAGCACTCCCGTGCTCCTCTTTTCCTTGTCTTGCAGCTTGAATGTCACTTTCGACTGCTTCCCCATGATACAATACTTGCAGAACTCAAGTTTGCAACTGTGCACGCCCTTTAGAAGCTTCCGTTTGTGCAACTCTTGCATGGCTCGCTCACTCATGTGCCCTAGCCTCAAATGCCAAAGCTGAGTATCATCTTGAGTTCTTCTTGGTAGATATAGTGCTCCACTAGTCACTGTTGTACCACATAGTCGATACAGGCAGTTAGGTTGAATCTCCCCTTTCATAATCATGAGTGAACCCTTCGAAACTATGAGCTTTCCTCTCATACACTTGTACGAATAACCATTCTTGTCAAAAGTACCCAGGGAGATGAGATTCTTCTTCAACTTAGGTATGTACCTAACCATACCCAATGTTCTAATCACGTTGTCATGCATCTTCACCTTGATTGTACCTGTTCCTTCGACTCTACAAACTGAGCCGTCCCCCAGCATGTTTAAAACATGTGATACGAGCACTCGGAATCCAAAATCCAAGTAGAAGCAGAAACCCTAGAAGTAATTGCAAGTGCATCAGTAATAACAATGCTATTAGTAAGTAAAAGCTCACCGTCGCTCTCTTCCGCAACCCCGGCTTCATCCGACTTTCTTCCCTTTGTTTTATTCTCTCACCATGTAGGGCAATTCTTCTTCCAATGACCTTCCCTTATTACTCTTCATGCCCTCACGCTTGCTCGATCTATCTCTCTCTTCGAACTTGACCACAAGACCTTTACTTTGAGAGATTTCACCGGAACATTGAACCATTCTGTCATGCGTTAGAATGTCTTGCATGACCTCTTCATACTTCAAGGTTCCCTTCCCGAACATAAGTGTCGTGCGAAAGTGTTTATAAGACGGTGGCAGGGATGTCGACAACATCACGGCCTTGTCTTCCGACTTATAAACCTCATCCATTCTCTGCAAGTCAGCAATACACCTATTAAAGGCACTCACATGCTCCGTCATGCTTGCGCCATCCTTCATCATAACAGAGTGAAGCTTTTCCTTCAAGAAAAGCTTGTTGGACAATGATTTTGACGCAAACATCTCTTCTAGCTTTTCCCATGTTTTCTTTGCGGTGTCTTCCATCGCATAACACAATACCTCATCGATTAAATGTTGTTCGATGGATCCTCTAGCAAGCTCATCTAGGTCATCCCACTCTGCATTTGTCATGGTTACCGGCTTCTTTTCCTTGCCTTCCAAAACTTTGCTGAGACCCTGCTGCTTAAGAACATGCTTCATTCTTCTTTGCCAAAGTGTGAAGTTCTCCTTGCCAGTGAACGGCTTTAACTCCACCTTTGTGCTTGATACCCGTTGTGACTTAGTACCGGAACATTCTTCGTCCTTGTCGCCTGCCATTTTCAACAGACCGCCGCTCTTAAAGTTATAAGAGCACTTGGGCATAAACCAACGCCCGTTGCAACCATGGCTCTAATACCACTTGATGTGCGAAAAACTTCCAAGACCTTGTCGTTGATGGACTACGCAACAATCACAACACAAACTACGCAAAGATAAATCACACACGAAACAACAAAAGTAAACATACACAAGAATTTATAGAAGTTCGGCGTCGTGCCTATGTCATCTCCGGTGATCCCCGAGAAAATTCACTAGTATGAGAAAAATCCCTTTGGTTACAATAAAGAACTCCCTTTGATCTCTCTCTCTCTCTCTCTCTCTCTCTCGATCTCTTTTTCTCTCACCCTAGGTTTGTATATCTTGAATCTCTACTAAACCCTAGTCTAAAGTACCTATTTATATGTATAGGCCTTTAGCACAATCATACAAGGAATAGGAAACTAAAAAACCTCCCAAAAAATGCCAAAAACCAACCTGTTTTAAACAGGAAATTGCGAGCCGCTTGAGCGCCTGTGCCAAGATGCCTTTGCCGCTCGAGTGCCTGCAGGTTCCGCGAGCGCCTGCATGCTAGGCTGCTTCCTTCTTTCCTTCATTTAGTCGAGCCAACTCTAACAATTATTAGTAGTCTTCAAATAATAGGTACACTGAATAAATATGAGTGAACTTGTCTTTTCAGAGTGTTTTACACAGGAGTGAGACTTATCTTTTTTTGTCTGAATGAGGTACAAAAGATAATTTTAACAACAGCAATAGGTACAAAAAAAAATGACATTACCAGATAATTCTCAGGACACAAAACGTATATTTAACAGCATTAAAATGATAAATAGATGCACAATAAATCAAAACAGTATTAAAATACTTATTTCATTTCATAGTTAGCCAGAGAGCTTTTGGCTCATAAACTCATAAAGAAAATGATAAAAGCTTAGTGTTGCATTTTTAAAAAAAGATTACATAATTGGCAGATTTAACCAACTACATAGGTTACTCATCTCTCCAACTTTTCTCGGCATTAATAAATTTGCTAATGTTTTCTCGGCATTAATAAATTTACTCATCTCTATAAATTGAGGCCCCATGTTTTGACCTTTAGAGATTGTCCACATCAAGTACATCACAATGACCCTGCAATCAACACTGAAAGGCCAAAAAAAGAAAATAAGGTAATCATATTCATTTATGGAAAAATATCATAGGATTCAGTTCTTCATACTGATAGCAATGTGTTAAGCACCTAAGTAAATAATATTGCATGCTTGATGTAAAACTAATTTGTTTCCACCTACTACATAAAAAGACAGTACCAAAGTCGAAAGATGGTATGCCTTAATTTTATTTAATAAATACTTACGAGTCATCCAATTGTCTCGGGCAGGTAGTCGATGGCCATGAAGGATAATTAGAATCGGTAGACTTCAGCCATTGTAGTGTTTTTTTCTCACCATGCGTTAATGGCGATTGGATTGCCTTCCATCCATCATTTTCAGATAGTCTCATTCGATGACCATTGTTTAATACATTTGCTGCAATGCAACTATTAAATTGAAGAAATGTTGTAATAGAATCACGCTACAGAAAGTCATACCAAGTAATTAGTTCAACTAAAACCAAAATCAAAAGTAACAAATATTGAAGATTCTTGGTCATGGAATGTTACAAACCAGCTTTTGCACATTAGCAAAATAAGGGTCAATTGATGATTTTGTAATTGAATGTCGTGGGTCGTAGTGAAACCATTGTTCTTCTTCTTTGTGTAACACTAACAATGTAACAATGTGAAATGGTACTGACTTGCGTGTCTCATTGGGAAAAAATGTAGTCTACCCCAGCTAATGCTTCTAATAACAGGTCATGCGAGAATAGTCTGATGTTTTTATCATCACCCTTTTGCAAAAACTCCTAATGTATCAAACAAAATTGTGAAGAGTGTACTAATAAGCACAAACCCAAAATACATTAAGAGGTACATAATTAACTCCATCGCCATTCCACGACGACCCAACATATCATTGGCCACATTTAAAACTCAAATTAGGCTTTCCATCGGTATGAAATTTTCACCCAACATCTCATAATGTTCAGGCCTATGAAACAATTATGTATATACTTTGTTTATGATCTGGAATACATGTGGCTAAGGTTAATTAATATTAATATAGGTACATGAGTTGAAGTTGAAATCAATGTGACTGACCTCTACACAAATTCCATTGACATGTATCCATCACTCCATAATTTACCTACATGTAGTTAAATTACCTATTTTTTTAACAGGTAGGTAAATTCCGTACAACTGAAACAAATTTCAACTAGGTGATATCAGATGTAGTAATTTACCTACATGTATTACGTGATTTCAACTAGGTGATTTGCATATTTTTTCAACAGTTAGGTAAATGTCATACAACTAAAACAAATTTCAATATGTAAGTAAATTGCGTACAACAGATAGGTGATCTCAACAGGTAGGTAAATTATGTACAACTGAAACAAATTTCAACTAGGTGATATTAAATGTTGTCATTTACCTACATGTAGTAATTTCTCAACTATTAATGTATCAAACAATGGTTTACCTACAATTAATAATAATATATACTTTATTCATAGTTATCCTTAACACATTAGGGAAACTGCTTTGATAAAATTTAATGGGATGCATCTTGGTAAACATACCCAACAAAACGTTGTCATCATGTGTGATTTAGTCCCCACTGCTGGATTATTGCTTCTCTCAGTTTGTAAAATCTCCACAAATAAATCAATAACCTGCAATGAGTAACCATAATGACCTTCTCTTTATAAAATTTAAACCCTTAATTGACAACTTACGTTACATGTTACTGTAGTTTCTGTTAGTAGGTCATTCAAATCATCCTTATACACAACCGAGTACAATACTTGCCACAATGGAACCCTGCTTTACAATTACACATTTGCATTAATATACTCATATATGTGACTTAAAATCCTGATATATTATGCATAATTTAAACACAATGCTCCGACTCACCCGGAATAAGTGCAAATAAGAAAATGATGTAGTCTGTCTTGTTCTTTATTTGATAGATAAATCCACACAGACATGCAAGAAGGGTCAATGGTTGCAGATACTGTCTTTTTCCTCCAACATCGTTATGACCAACAACTGTTGTACCTAATTGTTGTTTCCCTTTGCTTTCATCAACACGCACAATCGATGTAGATACATTCGCTGCTTCTTTGCAAGGCTTGTTCTTTTCAGTACTCACAACAACATGTCCATGGGGGTCTACCTTTGCCTTCCTTGGTTCCCTCGATATCTTGATCTCATCGTACACATACCCAAGCAAGTGTTTCGGTTTCCTATGTTTTTGTTTAAGCCTTATAACCCATGTTTTCAAATCAGGTGTAGATTCCTTACTCTTTACCCTCTTCTCTTTTGAATAAATTCAAGAATTGTTGGAGGTCGTTTGACAACTCATCATACTGCTTGTGCGCATCTGCCACAACATATTCGGCATTACAACACAGTTCATTGTACATCACAGCCTGCACATGTGCTTCCTCAAGTTTCACCTTTAATTTTGATATTTCTTCCTTCATTACCTTATTTTCACTAGCCAGATTTTCCAAGTCAACAAATCGTTGCTTCACCAACCTATTATTTGAACGCCCGTTCTTTAAAAGTAATAAACATTCCTTTAGCCTTCCCTCTAGATCAAAATCAGATTTTCTAGGTGTTTTGGGGGAATCATCATGACCATAGTTGTTTACAACTCCATGAAATCCAGTGTCTTGTGTGAGGATGAGTTGGAACATGTTACGAGGGTCTAATCCATTACCAATGTTTTGAAATTGTTTAAAAAATAGATACGTAAATCTTGACACATAGAACATATGAGAATTCAAAAGGCAATTGACTCAATCATATCAGCACACATACGTTCGCTACCTTTCCAGCGGCAACACTAGTGATCATAGATGACGACCTTAAATCTGAAGCGTTAGTCTCAGTTCCATGCTTAAGTGCATCACTACCAGATTTGTATCTCATATTTCCAACATCTGGTGTTTTACACAAATCTTCGAGCACCTGAGAAAAATTCATTAATCAAACATATGTGCCAAAATACTTCATTTTTGAAAACAAAAAACAATAGGAAAATACCTCATCTTTACGAATTAATATATTTCCACGCACTAGTGTCACACGAAAAACATCTGATTTGGTCATTGTTGTATGCAGGTGCTATATATCCCACTTAACAAACTTGGGAGGTACATCCACTCTATTCCTTAATGGCTCAGTCAAATGCATTTTCTCACAAAACCAAAACTATGTTTATTCATTTATTGCGAACTATTGGTTGATGTAAACAAATAACAAAATTAGAAACAATCAAACCAATTAAATATACGTACCGGTAAAGCAACAACACATCAGGAGAAAGATCTTGGGTTTTTTAAGTCCTTCACCAATTTTCTTTCCAAAAAGTCAATGCCGCATTGGCCCAATTATATTTTGGCATTGTGCATACATCTTGGCAACGTGAAATTAAGCTCCAAGAAACAGTGTTGCCAATATTGCAGAACAACAATAAATACAAAAATGTAGGCACACAAGGCATATAAAATCTTCATGTTCTTGTTGGGTATTGCATGTAACTAACATGCACATTGTAGATTCAATATTTTGCCTACTAACTCGTTTAGTGTTTTCAAAGTTCCTTTTAACAAAATCTGCATTATCATTCGAACTTCGATTATTAATATTTATCTTACAACCAACATTAGGTAAACCAAGCAATTCCTCAACATCAAAACCAGTGAATTTTTCACGCCTACCACAAAGTGTGAAGTCTCTAATCGTAGCGTCGAAACACTGAATGATTTTGATTATATCTATATATGATCTTGCATGTGTTTTCGTTGACCAATCTTTCATCAAAAGCTCTAAAAAGACCCCAAAAGGGTGTCTCCCTCATAATCTCATGGTGTTCTTTTTGAATACCTAATCTCAAACCATTAAAAACATTAAAAAATGGCCCGAAACTAGATTTGTATTGCATTTTTCCAAACTCTCTTCTGTTCAAATCCATTTTACCTACAAAACAAAACACCTATTGTCATACCCATATGTGCCAAAAACATAGTTTATATCAGAATTTTCTACAATTCAGCAATAATAATGAACGGTCCAAAAATTATAAAAAGCAAAATCAGAAAATGAATGGTTTTCTAAAACATTTTTACCTAATATCTCAAATTCCTAATTATTGATGGGTTTGTAGTCTGCTCTTCCTAATTTAGTGTACACAAAATTTTAAAAAACAAACAAACAAACAAACAAACCAACTTCTAAATATGCACAGCAAGTAAAAAAATTTCTTTAATATGCATAACAATCAAATTACTATACATGATAAAAAGAAACAACTAGAGTAATTTACCTACCTAAGAAATCAAACTCCTAAATATACACGTAATTTACCTACTCTGTGAACCTGATACCAAACAGCACAGAAAGCCAATAACACATAATTTACCTACCTTGAATTGCACATGCCACTAAAATATGACCCCATAATGTACTCACCAGTACCCATTTGTAGAAACTACAAGGACCTTATTTACTTACATCTCCTCTACGTATAGAATAACAACATCACACTTCACTTGTGCTCTAATAGCTCATATTAGAATTTCGTCAAACATGTGGTGTGCGCAACTTAAACAAACCCAACTTTTGGCTAGAAAAACAACCAACTTGCAAGATAGAAAACAACATTTAGCAATGTTATAACAGAAACATAACTAGAAAAAAAAAATTGACACTGATTGCTACACAAATTTATACAAATCTAGGTAATGAATGGTACTAATAAGAGGGCAAGAGTTGGGGTAGATGAAAATGCAAAATTTGGGATAAATAAGAAGCTAATACCAACAGAGACAATAAAAGATAAATTACCTGTTCTATAGTAAATTGAGCATAGGTTTTCGTAAGAACAGAGACAATAAAACATAACTGAAAAGCTGTAAATTAAATATTTAAATGGTAGAGACATTGGAGGAAATCAAACCTTAAAGAATCTCTGGCTTTCAATAATGGACATGAAGCAAGGCTGAAATGGATGTAAATTGTTTTGAAGAGATTGTAATGGTCGTATTGGAGTGATATTTTGCTGATGGAAACGATCGGTTTGTGTTTTTGAAGTTGTGGCAACCATGTAAAAACATAGAAAAATTATGACATTTTATATCCTATGTGTCATTTAAGTTTGAAATTGGGTTTTACTAATAGATTTATAAAGTGATGGGTATATGTCTAGAAAATAAAATTTTTAGGGAACTATATTGAACAAGCCCATTCTAATAAATCATTTTCTGATTACCTACTCATTATTTTTTTTCCAGCTATTTTGATCACCTACTCATCTCTAGCAAACTATGTTCTCTTACTTATCATTTTTTTCTAGCGATGAGTAGGTAATCGAAATTGCTTATATATTTGATGAGTGACTTAATTTTACTTATATACAATTACGTAAAGATATATGCAGGGCCTGCCCTGAGCAGTCTAAGGCCCAGAGCCAAATTCTAAATTGTGCCCCTTTATAGACACTCTCAACAATAAATATGAATTTTTGAAAAGAAAAGGAAGAACATTTTTAGGCTTAAACTATATATTCATTTGAATCCCGGTAAACAATGTAAAAGAATATAGTATATAATTTCTATTAGGACTAAAGACAAGAATCCACAAGAACCTAATGTCCAAAAAGTACAAAAAATATTGTATACACAATAAAGAAGCTATGAAAAATGCATGTAGAACTAGAAAAAAGTGAAAAAGAAAGGGCAACTAACACAACATATAGAAAAAAGGGATAAAGCATGGATGCAAAATTTCTTTAATTTCTATTAATCATCCTCTACGATTATTATTTATTCCAAAATCTCCAATGCTTACCAGAACAAAGATCAACAAAAAAGTGAAAATCAAGAATACATAAAACAAAATTAAAAAGATGGAGGGTGAATTTCATAATATGTATGTTTCTTCTACGACTATTTCTCTAATTACTAAGTAGATAATGAAACAAACATATTTGAACTTTTTTTTTTTAAAAAAGGAGAACATAGTTAATTGGTTATGAGAAAGGAGAAATGTATTTTAGTATTGCGAGATACACCTATTTTTTGAGTCAAAATAATTTTTTTTCATTAGAATATCCTTCTTTTACATACCTTTTTTTAGATCAAAATATCCTTCTTTACATTTTGATTCGGGAGACCAGAACGAACTACCCTCTTCTCACATATTTCTTTTATTCCTTCTTTTTCTTCTTCTTCATTTCCCTATGTGTAGTTACTAGCATCAACTTGCACCAGCTTGAGCTTCACTTTCTTTGCTTGTTGCTACATCTCTTTCTTCTTCATACCATCTCTCACCATCTTGTTGTTTATGTCAAAAGAAATGGTGTGGGTAACAGAACATTCCTTCTACTTGCCCTTCTTGGAAAGTTGGAAGAAGGAGGTAGATCATCTTTAGTGGAAATAAAGAACTTCTTGCATGACAGTGTGCATGTGTGGCCTCATTGAGGTTCTCCTCAGCAATAAGTTGTTCAGTTTTTGCCTCTTCGTAATTTGAGATGGCGATTTGGGATGGAAATATCTTCTGTTTTTCTAGGTAAAGAGGGGTGGTGACAAGGTTAGCTTGTAAGAACTCTATTTGAGTTCACATCTATTTAGGATTCCTATTTGATCAAGGATACAAGGGAGAGATAAGCTTGGTTTACACTGATTGGTTTGATAGAGTTGAAGCTCTATCTAACTTGTGGAATATCTATTTTATGAGGCTATGGACTCATGAGGTGATAAAGATAAGCTTTAAGGATTCCTTTATAGGCTAGGAACCTCAAGGCTCTCACCATATAAAACTAAGGCTTCAGTCCCCACTCTTATGCACTGAAAACATACTCATATTCCTACCCATAGAGGAGAGATTTAGAGTGCATAAAGAGAGGAAGACCAAGGCAAATTCGTGTGTTTTGCTGCTATTGCTGTGCTTGCTCTAATGGCTTCTCAAGGTTAGTGCTTATAGATTACATGTGAAATAGAACTTAGATGTGGTATCAGAGCTATCATATGCATCTATAGGTCTAAACAAGATAAAATTGAGAAGCATGCATATTTGTTCTGTGTTGATTTAAATTGTTTCAAGCTTGCATGTTAATAAATCAATCTTACATTTGTTTCGAGATCCTGGACTTTGATTGTGCTGTTTGTTGTTTCAAAATTTGATAGAGGTATGCTTAGGATAGAAGGGATCAAATCTGGTTTTCCTTAATAAAATATGTTATGATTCCGCATAAAGAATAACATCCCATAAAGTGTTGTCGTGTTTTGATAGAGAATAATTTGTTATTGCTCAGTCCACAAATGAGTGTTAATTGATTGTTTCATATCATCTCAAAGTACCAATGGCAAAATTGTGTCATGGGGTACAACAGTTGATTTTCTCTGCTTACAAGTGTGAACTCCAATTGTTTGTACTCCATGATAGAACAAGACAGTTCATTAGCTGTTGTGAGCGATCAAGCATTACTGTCCACAGACAGTAAATTGTTTTAATAAAGGAAAATCACACAGTTAATGTTGCTAGACTTGTGAAGGAAATTAAAGGCATTTTGATATACTGTCCACAGATGTGTGTCATATGTGCATAAAGTTTTGGGGTAAAGATTAATTTTATTGCAAAATTATATGTTTTCAATTGTGAATCCCTCTGCTATCAATACAATTGAACCACTGACTGGTAGCAATTTTAAAAAGTGGAAGAGAGACTTAGAGATAGTTCTAGGTCTTCTAGATCACGACTTAGCTCTGAGAGAAGAGAAACCTGAGGTCACTGCTGATAGCAATGTTGCACAGAAGCAGAAACTCGAGAAGTGGGAGAAGGCAAATAAGATACGCCTACTTGTCATGAAGAAATCCATGACAGAAACTATTTATGGGGGCATCACTGAATCTGAGAATGCTAAGGAGTTTTTGGAGGCTATAGGACTGAAGTTTAAAGAATCCGAGAAGGCAGAAACTGGTACCTTAATGACCAAACTTGCAACCATGAAGTATGATGATGTTGAGGACATGAGGGTTTATCTTTTAAGCATGATAGAGGTTGCAAGCAAGCTGAAAGCTCTTGAGATCCCTATAGCTGATCCCTTTCTAGTTCACCTTGCATTAAACTCACTTCCCTCTCAGTTTGCCCAACTAAAAGTGATCTACAATGCTCAAAAGGACAAATGGAGCCTAAATGAACTGATTTCAATTTGTGTCCAAGAGGAGGCAAGAATGAAGAAGGAGAAAGAAGTGAGCACAGTCCATCTCACAACCAATGCTCCAAAAAGACACCATCCTAAGCCAAACTCATCTGCTACTACCAATAAGGCCAACTCTCCACCCAAAGGTTGCAATGCTCTAGCTGTTAACAAAAACCAATGTCTTTAAGTGCTATTTCTGTGACAGAGAAGGTCACCTTAAGAGGGAATGTCATAAGTATAAGCGTTGGGTAGAGAAAAAGAAGGCTAAAGGTAAATCAAATTTTGTTTCAGCTTGTTTCGAGTCTAGTTCTATCAACATACCTTCTAATTCTTGGTGGATTGATACTAGTTCATCAATCCACATTGCCAATTCTTTGCAAGACTTCATAAGCCAGAGCAAACCAAGTAGAGATCATGACCATGTCTTCGTAGGAAATGGCAAGAAAGTGGCAGTTCTTGCTGTAGGATCAGTCCAACTTCAACTAGTTTCAGGATTTTCTTTAGTTTAAAAAGATGTTGCCTATGTACCTTCCATGAGAAGGAATTTGATTCAGTTTTTAGATTGGCTAGGGAGAAAATTTATTTTTGTTTTTTCTGAGGTAGGATTCAATTTGAATTTTAATAAAAGTGAAGTTGGCAATGTGTTTTAGTTGATGGTCTCTTTAAGCTACACTGTTGCAGTTCAAACAATGTTTTGCCATTGATTCCATAGGTCAAAAACAATCTCAAATAATGAAAATTCAGCAAGGCTATGGCATAAAAGGCTAGGCCATGTGGTCTATGAAAAGAATGCAATACCTTGTGAAAGAACAAATCCTTCATCCCTTAGATTTTTCAGATTTTGAAGAGTGCATTGAATGCATTAAAGGAAAAATGACTAACTCAAGAAAATTAGGTTCCACTCGAAGTCAAAATCTTCTTGAAATTATTCACACAGACATTTGTGGCCCATTCCCAGTTCCAACCATAGAAGGTCATAGGTATTTCATCACTTTCATTGATGATTTCTCTAGGTTTTGATACATCTATCTAATCCAGAACAAGTCTAGTGCTTTTGAGGTTTTTAAAATCTTTAAAACTGAAGTAGAAAATCAATTAGAATTAAACATTAAAGTTTTAAGGTCATATAGGGGTGGAGAGTATTATGGCAAGTATGATGAGCTACGCAGACATCCTTCACCATTGGCACGATTTCTACAAGATTGTGGAATTATTACTCAATACACAAACCTTGGAACACCTTAAGAGAATGGAGTTTCAGAGAGAAGAAATAGAACTTTAAAGGACATGGTGAGAAGCAGGATTTGCAACACTGATATTCCAAAAAATTTGTGGGGTGATGCAATCAAAACTGCGAACTACATTCTAAATAGATGTCCAAGCAAGTCAATTCCTAAGACTCCTTTCGAGTTGTGGAATAAGAGAAAACCTAGCCTTAATCACTTACATGTTTGGGGTTGTAGAGCTGAAGCCAAAGTCTATAATCCTGAACTTGCTAAACTTGATCCAAAAACAGTGAGCTGCAAATTTATTGCATACTCTGACAGATCAAAAGGTTTTCGATTCTACTGTCCTAATTATGTGAATAGAATTGTGGAGACAGGAAAGGCAAGGTTTATAGAGCATGATGACAGTGAAGGAGTTATAAAGACTTTTGTCTTTGAAGAAGAAGGAGAGATTGGAACTGAACCTGTAAGTATCACAGATCAAGTGTTGCCTTTACCATTAAATTAGATGCTTTCTCAGATTAATGTACCAACTGAACCTGTAATTCATGATCAAGATATGGAGGTTTTGAATGGGGAAGAGAATGAACTTGAGGCATTTGAGAACCAACAGTTGCCATAACAAGAGGTGAGAAGATCTACAAGGGATAGAAGACCAAATGTGCTGCCAGATTTTGTGTATTTGAATGAAGCTAATTTTGACAGTATTGAACTTGAGGACCCTTCAAATTATAAACATGCCATGTCTAGTGAATACTTTGCGAAGTGGTTTGAGGCTATGCAATCTGAGTTGGAATCCATGCAAAGTAACAATGTGTGGGAACTAGTTGAGCTGAGACAAGGAATTAACCTATTGGTTGTAAGTGGGTGTTCAAAACCAAGAAAGACTCTAAGGGCAACATTAAGAGACACAAAGCAAGGTTAGTGGTCAGGGTTTCACACAACAGAAGGAGTAGACTACAATGAAACTTTCTCACCAGTTTCAAACCAAGGACACTTTTAGGATCATAATGACACTTGTGGCTCATTTTGATTTGTTTTTTTACATCAAGTGGATATGAAAACAGCTTTTCTCAATGGAGATTTGAGTGAAGAAATTTTCATGCTACAACCTGAGGCTTTTATAGAAGAAGGCAATGAGCATTTGGTATGTAAAATTGAAGGAAATCAATTTATGTTTAAAGCAAGCCTCTAGACAATGGTATCTCAAATTTGACAAGATCATTACTCAAATGGTTTTGTCAAAAACAGATTAGATGAGTACATATACTTAAAATTTAGTGGGAGTAAATTCATTTTTCTAGTTCTTTATGTAGATGACACCTTGCTGGCTAGTAGTGATGAGAGTCTTTTACATGAGACTAAGAGTTTTCTTTCCATGAGTTTTGAGATGAAGGACCTTGGAGAAACATCATTTTGTATTAGGAATCGAAATCCATAGAGATAGAGAAAAGGGGCTGCTAGGTTTATCTCAAACGGCATATATTGAGAAGGTGTTGAAGAATTTAACATGCTTCAAAATAATGGAGTTGAGGTCCTTGTTTCAAAGGGAGACAAACTAAGCAAAGAAGATTGTCCGAGGAATGATGTAGAAAGGGCATAAATGAAGGAAAAACATATGCTTCGGTAGTAGGAAGTATCATGTACGCACAAGTGTGCACACGACCAAATCTAGCATTTTCCATTAGTGTATTAGGTATGTATCAATTTGATCAGAGCATTGCACATTGGAAGGCTGCAAAGAAGTGTTGAGATATATGCAAGACAAAAGGACATATGTTAGTCTACAAAAGAACAGATAGTTTGGGAGTTGGTTGGTTACACAGATTCAGATTTTTGCAGGATGCAAAGACACTTCCCAATCGACTTCCAGTTTTGTGTTCATGATGGGAGGAGGTGCAGTTGATTGGAAGAGTGCAAAAACACCATCTATAGCTACATCTACTATGTTTGCTGAGTACTTGGCGTGTTATGAAGCTACTTCACATGCTATGTGGTTGAAGAATTTCATAAAAGACCTAAAAGTAGTTGATTCTATAGAGAAGGAGCAGTGTTCTTTTGCAAGAACAATAAAAGATCTGCTGGACTCAAGCATATGAAAGTGAAGTATTTGCTAGTAAGAAAGAAGGTTTGAGAAGGCTTAACCACTATTGATTATATCAAACACTACAGATATGATAGCAGATTCCTGAAATAAAGCAATTCCAAACAATGCTTTTCATAGGCATGTGATTAATATGGGATTACTGTCCAATTTCAAAGATTCTTTGAACTAGTGGGAGTTTTATGACTTTTTTGCTTAAGTTTTGTTTGTTGGTTGAGCTAGCATTTTGTCTTGTCATCTAGTCAAGTTTTCTAGACAATTTGGATTCTTAAATGAATATTAATTCAATTTCATTGATTTTTGCAATATGATTACAGTTTATAGTTCAAGTTGTAAAATTATTTAAGCTATAGGTCAGATCATTTGTATAAATATATTGATCATAAAGAGGACCATTCGTGTGATGAATGAATAACTTCAAAGTTTTGATTATTCATCATGTGATGTTGGACATAGCTTGTTGGTACTCTATGTATATATGTTACTATTGCTGTGATTATAGGTGGATGGTACCATGTAATGGTATCGTGTCTATAGTCCTTTGAGTTGGTAATATTTGACAATGAGTTTGATATAGATATTGTTATCAAGCTGTCTTTCCAAATTGTGCACATAAGGTTATGATCCTTGATCTTTAAAGAAGAGTCTTGAATGGATGTTTCACTCAAGTGGGAGAATGTAAGAACTCTATTTGAGTTCACATCTATTTAGGATTCCTATTGATCAAGGATACAAGGAAGAGATAAGCTTGGTTTACATGGATTGGTTTGATAGAGTTGAAGCTCTATCTAACTTGTGGAATATCATTATATTAGGCTATAGACTCATGAGGTGATAAGGATAAACTTTAAGGATTCCTCTATAGGCTAGGAACCTCAAGGCTCTCACCATATAAAACTAAGGCTTTGGTCCCCACTCTTATGCACTAAAAAACAGACTCATATTCCTACCCATATAGGAGAGATTTATAGTGCATAAAGAGAGGAAGACCAAGGCTAGTTTCGTGGGTTTTTGC
This sequence comes from Prunus yedoensis, assembly GCA_005406145.1. Classification (NCBI taxonomy): domain Eukaryota; kingdom Viridiplantae; phylum Streptophyta; class Magnoliopsida; order Rosales; family Rosaceae; genus Prunus; species Prunus yedoensis. The sequence goes on along the minus strand of BJCG01001232.1, from coordinate 23,562 downwards.
TGATGTTGCTGTGCTTGCTCTAATGGCTTCTCAAGGTTAGTGCTTATAGATTACATGTGAAATAGAACTTACCATAGCTAAGACACCTACCTATCGCAAGAAATTTTGGTCACATACTCATCGCAAGCAATTTTGGTCGCTTACTCATAATGTTTTTTCTTACGATGGATAGGTGATCAAATTTCATATATCTAGGGTTGGCCCTGGCCTAGGTTGAGTAGGGCAGGAGCCCAGGTCCTACGAGTAAGGGGGCACAAAAAAACAAACTCATATATTTAGGAGGAAAAAAACCTAAATGAGGGAAGATGTACTTGTAATGTTGCATTTAAGTGTGTCTCGCAAAATAAATGACATATTACACTTCTCTGGCTTTGTGAGCTTCACTTTCTTTGGTTTTTGCTACATCTCTTTTTTCCTCTATAACATCTCTCATCCTCTTATTATTTATGTCAAAAGAAATGGTGTAGGTTATAGAATCTTTCTTCCACTTTTCTTTCTTTCGTTTTGTGAGCACATTTAATGTGCCATTAAAGTATCTTTTCCTCATTTAGGGGTTTTTTTTCTCCTAAAACACATGAGATCATTTCTTTTTGTGCCCCCTTATTTGTTGGGACCTGTGCTCTTGCCCTACTCTACCTAAGCAAGGGCCGACCCTAGATATATGCAATTTGATCACTCATTCATCGTTAGCAAAAGCATTTATGAGTAGGTGACCAAAATTGTCTGCGATGAGTATGTGACCAAATTTTTTTGCGATAAATAGGTGTTTTAGCTAGTCTTCTCACCACCCATTTACTTAGAAGAAAAAGAAGAGATTTTCATCCCAAATTGCCATCTCAATTACATATAGGCAAAAATTGAACAACTTATCACTGAGGAGAACCTCAATGAGGCTACACATGCAGCATTGTCATGCAAGAAATTTTTTTTCATTTCTTTAACACTTTCTAGCTCTACGAGCTTCACTTTCTTGCTTTTTGTTGCATCTCAGTCTTCTCCATAACATCTCTCAACCTCTTGTTGTTTATGTCAAAAGAAATGGTGTGGGTTCCAGAACCTTCCTTTCACTTGCCTTTCTTGGCAAGTTGGAAAAGAGAGGTGAGATCATCTTTAGAGGAATGAACAACTTCTTGCATGACAGTGCTGCATTGTGGCCTAATTGAGGTTCTCCTCAGCAATAAGTTGTTCAATTTTTGCCCCTCTGTAATTTGAGAGGGTCATTTGGGATGAAAATCTCTTCTTCTTTTTTTGGGTAAAAGGGTGGTAAGACGGTTAACTAAAATACCCACCCATCGCAAGAAATTTTGGTCACCTACTCATAACTTTTTTTTGCTAACAATAAATAGGAGATTAAAATTACATATATCTAGGGTCAGCCCTTGCCTAGGTCGAGTAAGGCAAAGGCCCATGTCCAAACAAATAAGTAGGCAAAAAAAATGTCCATATATTTAGGAGAAACAAAAAAAAACCTAAATGAAGCAAGTGGTACTTTACTGTTGCATTAAGTGTGCCTGCAAAACGAAAGGACATGTTACATTGCTCTAGCTCTGCGAGCTTCACTTTCTTTGCTTGTTGATACATCTATTTCTTTTTTCATAGCATCTTTCAGCCTCTTGTTGTTTATGTCAAAAGAAATGGTGTTGATTATCGACGGTTGAATAGAGTTACAATAAAGAATAAATATCCATTGCCCAAAATTGACAGTTTATTTATCAACTTAGAGGAGCCTTTTCTTCTTCTTTTTTCAAAAATCGATCTTCATTCTGGGTGTCATCAACTTGAATCAAGGCTGAAGATATTCCGAAAGCTGCACTCATAACTCGATATGGACATTATGAGTTCTTAGTCATGTCGTTTGGTCATACAAATGCTCTTGTAGCATTCATGGACTTAATGAATATGGTGTTTCACTCTAATTTGGATCAAGTCGTGATAGTATTCATATATGATAGTTTTTATCTACTCCACCTCCAAGAGGAGCATGAACAACAAATTGCGCATTGTGTTGCAAACATAAAAGGAGCACCAACTATATGCCAACAAGTCGAGTAAGTATGAATTCTGGTTGATGGAGGTGAAATTCCTAGAACATATAATTTCCAAGTATGGTGTTGCAGTAGATTTCTTCTAAAGTAAAGACAATACTAAATTGGCATCCACCCAAAATGTAACAGAAATACGAAGTTTTTTGGGATTGGCAAGGTACTACCAAGGATTCATAAAGGATTTCTCCCATTAGCTACACCAATGACTAAGTTGACCCAAATGAGGTGAAGTTTGATTGGACCAGTGAGTGTAATGAGTCATTTTAAGAATTAAACCACTGCCCCGATACATATCATTCCTGAAATAGAGGCAGGCTATGAAGTGTACACTGATATTCATTGCATGGATTGGGAGGAGTTGTAATGCAATCAGAGAGAGTTGTGGCATACACATCCATGCAATAAAAGCTAATGAAAGGAATTACCCCACCCACGACCTGGAATTAGCAACAATTATTCATGCTTTGAAGGTGTAGCGACATTAATTATATGGTGAGCAGTTTGGAATTATACTCTGATCATAAGAGTCTCAAGTACATTTTTACTCATAAGGAACTTAATTGAGACAATGAAGAAGGATGGAATTTTTGGAGGATTATGATTTTGGTTGCCATTATCATTCGAGGAAAGCAAATGTGGTAGTAGATGCTTTAAGCAGAAAGACTCAAGGTTTCGTAGTGAGTCTAAAAATGCAGAAGGAAAAGATGATGGAGACTATTCGTAACTATGATCTACTTGTAGAGACTATTTAGTGATTATGATCTACTTGTGGAGACTATCGTGACTATGATCTACTTGTGACTACAGATGATAATGAAATTTGTTTGTATAACTTGATAATACAACCCACTTTGAAGGAGAAAGTGATTGAAATGCAATGAGATGATCGACTGTCAACATTAGTGCAAAATAAGATTGTAGCATGAGGGGAATTGGAAAATGGAAACTTCACAATGATGGGGGACTAAGATATTTTAGGAGGATATATGTACCTAAAATTCCAGAGTTAAGAAATGAAATCCCTTATGAAGCCCATTATTCTGGTTACACTATCCACCATATCAATAAAAACAAAAATGTTACCATGATCTCTTTCGACAATATTGGTGGAGAGGTATAAAAAAGAGATATAGCAAAATTTGTAGCAAAGTGTTTTATTTCCAACAAGTGAAGGCTGAACACTAAAAAACTGTCCGGGTTGCTTCAACCTTTACCCGTAGCTAAATGGAAATGGGATCACATCACTATGGACTTTATGGCGGGTTTACCACGATCATCAAAGAGTCGCGATTCAGTTTGGGTCATCATGGATCACTTAACTAAGTCTGCTCATTTTCTCCCAGTCAGACAACCAATACCACTGAAACATTTGGAAAGTTGTATATCAAAGAGATAGTAAGACTACAATGGGATTCCCATCTCATTTGTGTTGGACGAGACTCTAAGTTTACCTCTCATTTCTAGAAAAGTTTATAAGATGCAGTCCATCCACAAACAAACGGATAATCAGAGAGAACCATCCATATCCTTGAAGACATGTTAGGGGCATTTATACTAGACTTTTGCGGAAGCTGGGAGGATCATCTTCCAGTAGCAAAAATTCGCATACAATAACAGCTATCATACCAGTATATGGATGGCACCATGAGGCATTCTATGGAAAGCCGTGTAAATCACCTTTGTGTTGGGCAGAATTTAGCGACATGTCCTGTTAGGGCTCTTATTTTATTCAAGAGACCACTAAAAAAGCAAAAATCATCAAGCATCCCTTATTGACAAGCACCGAGTCAACATAAAAATAACGCTGATCGGAGAATAAGGCCATTGGATTTAATGTGGGTGACCATGTTTTTCTAAAAGTCTCCCCACGAAGAAGTGAAGAGGTTTGGAAAGTCTAGGAAACTAGCACCGTGATTGTTAGACCATTCGAGATCCCATAACGGATTGAAGAGGTAGCCTATGAGTTAGCCTTACCTCCTCACTCTCAAGTATTCATAACGTTTTCCATGTCTCCATGTTGCGGAAATACGAGCTAGAACCGATGCATGTTTTAGATTGGGGAGATTTGGAAAATAGATGAACAATTGGTGTTTGAGGATATGCTTGTTCAAATATTGGATCAAGAGGAGCAAATTTTTCATACAAAGGTCATTCCACTAGTCAACGTTTTATGTCGCCACGGAAACACCGAGGAGATGACTTGGGAATTGGAATCAAAATGTGCACCAAGTATCCAGAGCTATTTAACGATATTTTTTTTTTAAAGAAGGGTAGGATGTAAACATCTAGGAAAAAATTATTTATTTATTTATTTATTTATTTTACCTTAATTATGAGATTTATATATAAATGAATAAATAAATAAATAATTTTGCAATGTGTAGGCAAAACCCATGCTCTTCCCTTCATTCCTCCCCTCCTTCCCTTATACCTCCCTTCAAAATCATATTTGGATCTCAATTAGGGGTGAGTTTTCCACCAATTAGGAGTGAATCACCTAGTCTAAGCTGATAATGATGATTACTCTATGATATTATTTTAAGGGGCGAGGGGGGAGGAAATGGAAGTTGGGTGAGGAAGAGAAGGAAACATAGAAGAAGAAAAGGAAAAAATTTTCTAAGGAACGGGAGGGAACCCGGCAACCTTTGAATGGTAATTTCATCATTTTAGTTTTTGGACACAAGATAGGGTCCCTAACTTTTTCCCCATGATTAGACTATATCACTTTTAATCTAGTGCTTATATATAGTACTATAAATATGAATATTTTTGTTGTTTTGCTTTGTGGATATTATTACTGTTTGATGAATGTTTAATGAATATTATATGATGTTGGGTGAATATTATTATTGATATTGCTCCATAGATATTATTTGACTTTGGATGAATATTACTATTTATATGATTAAACTTGAAATATTATTGTTTTTTTTATAATTATTATTATTCCACAAATGAATGTTTAAGCTATATTACATATGGACCATAAATACAGTTGTGTTGAGTCTGTGTGTAGTTTGAGGTATATCTAAGGGGTGGGAGAAGGCCTTAGATATATATGAGTAAAAAAAATGGAATATATATCATGTGACGGGAGCATGACTTGTATGTATTTAGGTGATAGGAGCAGGGCCTTTATGAAAAGTGAAAGTTGAGAAATTCGTAAATAAATAAAAATGGGGTAAGAGACGAATGGGCACTAATTTATATTTTAGGGTATTTGGAGCCATAAGCCATAGTGGTAAAATGCATGGTATGAAACATCCAGGCTTGGTGCCCTAAAGTCTGAATTAGTCGGTTTTGAAGGGAGCGAGTTCATGACATCATTGCATATGCATAAAGTATTTACCTTGTAATTGTTTGATGCATGCCACTGTGTTTAGCAGTGATAGTTGGCTTTAATAAGGGTGTTTAGTACCCTACTGGGCATTAAAATGCTCACACTCTAATAGATTATGTAGGTTCCAATGAAAATCTTGAGGAATGAGAAGTTCCACTAGAGGATTAGACCAGTGTTGTTAGTTACTGCATGTATAATTATTAAGGAATAAATTGTTAGAATGTTACTCTAGTGGGTGTATCTATTTACGAGCTACCACAACTCTGATTTTGTACTATTAATTAAGTTTGTTATATTATTGGCTCTATTTCTATCATATCATAGCTATAAGAGTTTATTTTTGTAATGATGGTATGATTCATATCCTAATTCGGAGATAATCCTTATTTCGAATTGGACCATGACATCTCTGTAATTGACAGGGCGATTTGGGATGAAAGGCTTAAGGTTGGTGGTTTTCATAAGGGGGCAATTTGATCGACTCTTAGGTCAGTTGACAGCCTTGGGGCTTGTTAGGACACTGTTGAAAGCAAAAAGAACAAGTGGAGCCATAGATTTTTCATCATGGGAGATGTTGTTGGACTCATTGAAATAAAATAATACCAAGAACATGTCAAGAATGAGGTATAGTCTAACCCAACCATGGTTATCAAAATCGATGGCAAAAAATAATGAGTAGGTGACCAAATTAATTGCGATGAGTAGGGCCAGCATTTTAGACTGAAACCCGGAAATACCGACCAAGGTTTTACTGCATCTAAATTGACCTATCACGAAAACCGACCGCAGCATACAATTTATAAAACTAATCGTAATATGCGGTTGCGGTTCCGCATATCCAAATTTTGCGGTATATAATTTAGTTAATTATTAAAATAAGTACTTATAATTATTTTATATTAACTAACAGATACTAGAACTTCATCATTTAGATGAATCTCTCTCTCTCTCTCTCTCTCTCCTCTCTCTCTCTCTCTCTCTCTCTCATCTTCTTCCTTTCATGTATTACTATTTAAGCCAAAAATCCAGGGTTGGGCGCAAATAAATTCCCGGCCCAATGTGACAACATATTAAGAAAAAGACCCAGTTCGGAGCACGCGAAATTCGTTATGCACGCTTGCACCATCCATGACCACGTGCCATGCCAAATAAATATGCAATCTGCACACTATAGCCTATAAAATACACTGGCTCTACGAGCCCAAGCTAATTATCCAGTCAAGCATCAAATCCCTTTTAAATGGGACAAAATTCAAGTATGCCAAACGACACGCCATGCCAAGCGGAAATCATTATTTCACACCCAACCATGCTACAAGCTTAAGTGGGCCCAAGCCACTCAAATGCCCGGGGCTTGCTGAGTGGGTTGTGGTATGGATGGTAACGAGCTTTCATGAGGCCCATTGATGAGCCGAGAAATGGAAGTTTTGGGCCGCTTGGGAGCCCCAAAACTCAAGCCCATTTCTTGAGCCCAAATATGTGGGCAAGCATAAAATAGAGAGAGAAGGGAGCCAAATACCCTGGGAAATAACCCCATCGCCATAATAAGATAGCCATCATTTAAGGAATTAGCCCATTCTCTTAATGGGCTAACCTATCACATTAGCAAAAACCCAAGTAGCCAAGAAAATATCTATAATCTCCAGCACTTAGCTGGAAACGGAACCACGATGAAAGCCAAAGTGTATGTCGGTGAGCTGCTGAGAGGCCCCAGCACATGGGCATAGCAAACTTCAAAGAAGAACATGCAAAGATCCAGAGGATAATGGCGCGCACAGGTTGCCAGAAGGATGGGCACTCTTCAAACCAACGCCCTTATCAATTTCTTTCTCCTACTAGCTCCTATCATTGAAGAGGGAAGGAAAGAAGGTACGGAGGTGTTCAAAAATAAGAGTTCAAACGCTGGAGCTGCTGCAGGAAGGCCTTAGAGCTACCAAAAACCTTGTCTTGGTGTGTTTGGACTTAAGAAAATTGCATAAAAGATGATGAATCAAAAGGAGAGAAGAAAAAGGGAAGGGGGGACTTGGCAAAATTGGAGAAAGCCATTAGGGTTTCTTGGGAATGAGGAGCTTCCATCGGCTATAAAAAGGAGTGTCTTCTACCCATTAAAAACAACTCAATCGAAGGCAAGCAAACCAGACCTAGAGAGCAAGCATCATCTCTCACCTCTGGAACCCTTCAATTTCAAGCCACACCTCTCCATCTCCTCCAATTTTCTCTTCTGGCAAGCTATTCCAGATCTTGACAGACTTTTCTTCAAGCTGCTGGAAATTACTTAAACCACCCATCGTTCCTCCTCATCTCTCTCCCCCTTAGCCAACCTTCTTAGAATCACTTTTCTTTCCTTAGAACCCCTGTTTCTCATAGGAATTCACAGCCCTCTCTTTGTTTATGCTAAACTCATGATGGTTTTTGCTCCCATAACCACAAGCTTCTCATGCCAAGTTAAAAATCTATTTGTAAGCAGATGTTGTTTTTGTTGGTGAAGGAAACCGGGTGTTCTTAAGGCTTCACTATCCTTTCGAAGCATTCTTGGGGCTTGATCTTTTAACTCAGACACAGGGGTAATTTTACCCGTTTTCGCTCCTTAACGGCAGCCCAGCCCATTCGTCAGGCTGCTGGAACAAAAAGACCCCACAATTACTAATGAAGTGTATTCTCTGCCAATCTCTTGAACTTCCCTCTGTTGTTGTTCTTTTTTTTTTAATCTCAGCCTTGAAGAAATATCATTTGAATATTTAGTGAATTAATATAACTAATTAGTAAATAATTAAACTTTATCTAGTAAGAACCTGGGTTTCAATTAGTATTGCAAACTCATCGGTTGTTGTTGGTAATTTTGTTAGGTTGTTATTAGTGGATTAGTCAAGATAATCCCTAGTTTGGAATCAACTATTTAGTTGATTAATTGTGCATTAGTAGGATTGTGGATGTATTGGTTTTTAATAATAAAGTTCATTATCTCCGTATATGAGTTAAAGAATCATTGCCAATGATAGAAAGTTCTGCTTATTTCAACAGTATTTTTAAGCTCGAGCATACTCTTTTTTGTTGATAGAAAGTTATGTAATGTTATGTTTGTTCTCTATAACGACAATTGCAGTATACCAACTACAATATACCGACAATTGTGGTATACCGCAATATGTCGGTCAGTTCATGATTTCATTGAAAAGTTGCAGTAACCAAACCGCAACCACCCCTGGCGATGAGTATGTGATACGAGGAAGCATATTTCTTGTATAATCTATCTTTTGACTTTCTTTTTTTCTTCGGATAATCTATTCTATTTTACTATAATCAATTTCTCATTGAAACACTAGAGCAATGATAGGAATTCTCAGCCACAAGAACTTGTGTTGAGGCCCTTATAGGTAATTAATTAATTATTTGAATTTGAGTGATGCTATTTCCAACCACCTGTCCTATTTCCCACCCACCTTATCTTTAAAATTTTAAAGATAAATTTACCCATTTATGAAAAGACTTCTAAGGACTTAGAGAAAGGATTAAAAACCATAACAATTGCCTCAACCTTAAATTAAAAAAAGTTAAAAAATCCAAATCACAAATATCAAACCTTGTAACTATGGGTGATTCTTCAAATTTCCTATCTCCCATTATTGCACCTTCTCTACCATCCTATCTCCCATTAACAGACCTCTTTAACTTAAAAGAGAATTTGCTTGAATTAATAATTTGAGGGTGTTTTAGGAATAATGGTGGGTGGAAAGATAAGATTGTGTTTTTTTCAAATTTACATAGTGGGTGGGAAGATAAGGTGGGTGGGAAAATAGGACAGGTGGGTGGAAATAGCAGCACTCTTGAATTTTCAAACATAGAATATCCCATCGAAAGAGAAAAATACGAGGGAGGCGCTGGTGGGGGAGGACTTTTCTTATATTGAAGTATTCAAGGTGGCAACGAGAAGTCACTTTACAAGACTGGAGTAAACAATAAACGGGCCTCCTTATTAAGACGATCTATGGGCTTCTCCCCAGGAGTAGGGATCACATTTAGCCCGAGGCTAGATGAGCTAAAGCATGGTCCAGCTCTATGAGCTAAAGCTTGGTCTAGCCTGATGATTAGGCCCGCTCAATCGGGCCTGTTTCTAAGGTTGGGTATGGCTTGCGTTTAGGATTTGAAATTCATGATTAAGCCAGACTAGACCCACCCATGGCCCAGCCCAACCCGAGTAGGCTCGCCCATTGTCTTGTCTTTGTACTCTAATTGATTTTTATATTACTCAATTTACTTAAGTTTACAATGTAAATAAGGACAGTACCCCCATTTTGATTCAATTAAAATACTAAAAAATTAAATTCCCAACAAATAAAAATATGAAAATCTAGTTTTAGTAATAAGATACAATTTATACCAATAGTGATACCTCAATAAGTCAATGTATACTTTATACTAAATTTCATAAAATCGTGTTTAATTATTTAAGATGTAACGAATATAAACTGCCAAAAATATCATTGAAAACATTAGGGCCCGTTTGGTAACATTTTTAGGAATGTTTATGAGATTGAAAACGAGAAAACGAATTTGCATTTTCGAATCTGGTAGATTAATTTGGAAAATAATTCAGAAAATAAAAATAGTGAAAACATGGTCTGGTGGGACAATTTGAGAATAATAATATTTCGAGTATATTTTTTGCTAATTTCTCTCCTAATTTTTTTTTAATTTTTTTTAATTACAAACAATGAAAAATTCTAATTTTAGAAAAAACCTGATAATAAAATAAAATTATCTTTAGTTTAAAATAAATATGAAATTGAATAATATATGATGGTTTTATCATAAAATTAATATACAATGGTGTAGCAAAATAAAATATGAAGTGGAATGAAAAAAACTGAAAATTGAAAGAAAAAAAATTAAAATTAAAAAAAGAAAAGAAAAATCAGACCAACCAAGAAAAAAAGCAATTAGACCAATCCATTGGGGTAGAAAATGAAATATAAAATGAAAACGATAATTTGGTGTTTTTAGATTTTGTACATGAGTTTGAATTGTTTTTAGAAAACGAATTCCTAGTGAAAATGAAAACGACATACTGAATGCATTTTTTGTAGAAAATGAAAACGTTACCGATCAGCCCCTTAGTATTTTGAAAGTCCATTTTTCATACTTAGTTCCAAATTTTGAGAGAAAACCGTTTAATGCTACTTTTTGGGATTTTCTTATTGGCTACATAAATAGCTGTTGCGCTGTGATCATATCATGGGATTTTATCCCATATTTTCCTTGGACCATACTTGAAAGACATTTCTATGTTTCGACACAATTCCACTTGCAGCAGCCAACAACCTGAAATCTATGCCAGTGTCCTATTTGAAACATAAAACAAAAATATCAGGCGCCGTTGGTCCACAGTGATGAAGCTGCTCAGAGCAAACCAACCCACTCACAAAAAATATGTCAAATTTGAAGCTCTTCCGTCCCTCTCTCTTCATCATTATGAGTTTCCTTTATTCTCGAGCTGTTTAGATCACTTCCTCTTTTAACCCTCTGCAGATAGCTAGCTTTAGAAGATTCTCGAGCAGCAGACTGAAAAGAGCTTGAGTTGATTTTGAATTTTGTTGCTTTTTATTGACATGGATGGCCTTCCTTTGCCTTTAGCCTCTTTTCCAAAGCTATATGCACGTACTCAATGCCAATGGTGGAAGTGGGACTATTTCTTCATTGGTAGGGTTCACAGCACTCGTGCCTGCCTCTGACTTTAAAACAATTAACCATTTTTTTTATATTTTATTGTAATGGTTAGCTTTTTACCCACTCACTACCAAGTTAATCATTTCTCTAATTAATTAATTAATTAATTAAGTATATATATTTTTAGGGTTTCTTTTTCTTTTTGTCACTGATGAGGGAGGAGTATGTGATCGACCTTCCAAATATGCATGCCCAAATATATATTTTATAATGGGAGAGGTTGAGATGTCATTCCTTTTTCATACACTTATTAACCTTCTTTATTCCATTTATCTATAATTTTATTTCGTTTATATATATTACCCCACTTTCATTTCATACTCTCACTTTCTGTGTAATTTTCATCACACTGCATATCATTTGTCTAGTCTGGTGTTAGTTAATCTATTAGTCAAAGAAAGAGCGAACGGAATTGCAAGGTCCCACTAATAAAGTTCATGATTGAAGAACTGCCCGTGAATGATTGATTCATCTAATTGTGTAAATGATCCGTTCATCTAATGGCTAAATAGCTTTAGTTTTCTTTTTTGTTTTGTTTATGGAGATTATTTTAAAGGGTATCTAATTAAACTCAGCTCGATGGGTTGAAGAATGCCAACAATGGCGTCTCTTTTCTTACAACGTGGATCGCCCTTTTTAAAGAACACAAATGACTTGTTTTTCGGTGTTTGTGTTTCAGATAATTATGTTGTTTTAAATTTTAGAATTAGTAAGAGCAAGTCCACCCATGAAGGCTAAGGCAAGGGCTGCCATTATTCATGTGAATAGTGCCAGCCTTGCCTTTTTGGGTCCACCTCAAAAGGCTAGGGCAAGGGCAAGAAAAAAAAAAGATTATGCAACAAAATATAAACAATTTAAAAAGTGAATAATATTGTTATGCATTATAGGGAAAACATCTATAATTTTTTTTGAATTTTTTTGAAGTTTTTCACTCGTTGACATCAGCATGACATCAGAGCTGACATCAAGCGCCTTCGGGCTTGAGCCCAAGCAGGATTTGCTCGTGGGCTTGCCCGGGCTTGCGGCTGCAAGCTGGAGGCCTACTTGGCTAGCCTGGGGGGCCTTTTGCCTAGTTTTGAAGCCAAGGGTGGACTTTGCTCTAAACATTTGGATTTAGGGTTTAGTATCTAACTAACGTTATATTAAGAATATGATTAAATAGAGTTAAACACGATATAAGCACAATACAAGCACCAAAAACCAAGGTATTAAATATCGATAATATCCCCGATATTATCCCGATAATATCTGATTTTTGGGGGTCCGATATTTTTAACAACTAACCATAGTGTTATCGTCAATATATCGATATTATCCCGATATTATCCCGATATTATCCTGATAATATCGGGAAGATATTTTCAACATTTTTATGAATGATTTGGGCAATATATCGAGATATTATCGATAATATCCCGATATTATCCCGATAATATCCCGATACGAACCCAAAAAATATTTATATACCATGGTATTTGTGAAAACCAGTTTACTCCTTCAACACTTTAACCACCATATCACTTATGTTTTTGTGAAAATACTAAAATATTATAATATATATATATACATGGTTTTGTTTTGAATTCTTTTTGCAAGAAACAAATTTTTCACATGAGATGAGTAGTAACTATGGTTATACTCATAACCAACATTTCCCTACCCTTCATATCCATTCCTATTGGGATGGAATCAAGCGACTCATGGAAAGAATCCGAGACTCAATTTTCAAATGATTTTGCTTATGGACAACGTCAACCAATCTCGGATCCATATGGGTGTCATGTTAACAATTACATGCAAAACTATTTTGGGGATTTATCATTTGATGACTACTCTTCAAAATATACTTACTCTACACATAGAGATGATAAAGATAGTGAAAATTTTGAACCTCATAGGAACTCTATGTGATACTAAGTCACTCATGTATCTTACCATGCAATGTATAAAGTGTAAAATATTGTAGTAATTCATTATATATAATGATTATGGTGTGTTTAATCTTCTTTCATTAATTACTACATATTTTCTACACTTACGGTGTTTGCCATCTCGCTATATAATCAACTTAAATCAGTTAAATCCATCATGCAATGCATTTCCTTCCAATTTTTTGTGATAAACTAATAGATAATTGACTAAATAAACATCCTGCAAAGTTTCAATAAAAATTTCCAAGTTTTTCTTACAATTTCCTTGGTTTTTATTCAATTTTTTCCGATACCGATAATATCCCGATATTTCCTGCGATATTTCCGTGTTTTTTGACTTCCGATATTTCCGATACCTCCGATATTTAAGACCTTGCCAAAAACACAAGTAGAGGAGTTTAGAATGAGAGTACCTTTCTTAGTTCTTATATATGCGCATATATACATATATACATAATGCAAGAATGATAATGTAATTGAATCATTCATATTTGATCTAACAATTGAGAAAAAATGACCTCATTTATTAGAAACAAAAATATATATAAGTAAACTATATAGTTCATCATCAGGGATATATAATATGAAAACATCAAATTAAATGAAAACTCTGCTGCCTTGTTGCATGACAAGATATGTCCCAAGAAACTTTAATGATCTAGCGTTAGTGACAGTGATTAGGGAAATCTCTAGCCTCTACTAATAAAGCAGACGAAAATGACTTGCATTGAAGTTGGAAAAGGGCATGCATAAAGTCATGGAATGAGCCCTAAACTGAACAGTAAAGAAATGGAGAGGGGATTCGAACGCAGGTGCATAGTAGCGCACATTCGCTTGAGTCAAGCTAAGCAAATATCTGCATATATTTTTTAATTTTAAAATAAGAACATCTTTCTGAAATTTCGAAGTTCAAAACATCTTCAAAATTGAAAAGAATATTTCATCAATCATTCAATTGTTGTTTTATACAAAAGCCGACACACCACGCCCATCACTTTAATTTAGAAATCTGAATTCCAGTGTTGTTATTGTAGTTAGCTTGGTGAAAAATATCAATGATACCTAATTAAACAAGTCAATTAAAAATATTTCACTGCATATTCAAAGTAAAGAGCCTTACCATAATAGAAATAAAGTGGAAAACGACATGAGAGATTGGAAAAGAAAAATACATATCCAATACCATTAGTAGAACTATGTTAGTAAATACTATGTTATGAATTAAGGACATTGTTTGTCTCCCTTAGAAGGATACATTCTTCCTAAAAATCATAATTTGACATTTATACAAAAATAATTTATTAAAAACGCAAAAATAAAAATTTATATACACATATCAAACTGTAATCGAAATGAAAGTAGGAGTTCCACTTACAATAGAAGGAGACAAATAGTTCCCATGAATTATGACAAAACAACAACTGTGCTTTGTTTATGAGGTCCCTACATATTTTATTTTGGATGTCCTCTCTTCTCTCCAAGTTTTTTTTAACGATATAATTTTCTTTTTTATAAATTTAATGTTTGAAAAACCCTAGCCACAAAGAGATAAAGAGAGAGTCGGATCTTGTCGGATCTTGTCAGGTCATCAGTTTTCTTGTCTTTTGGTGGACCTATGTTGATCTATTCTTCCTTGGCAGATCTATTGTCTCAAATCTTGGCGAGTTTGCTATTTGAGGTGTTTCAGTTTGGTCATGGTAGATCCACTGCTTATTGGTACATTGAGGCCCTGGAGTAATTAGGTGATACTCTCTATGTCATGTCCTGGAGGAAGATTAGAGATGATTGGTTTCCTTTTGCTGAACTTTGTTGAGTTTGTTTGGTTTCGTAGTATTTTTAGGAGAGTCAAGCTAGTTAGTAGCTGGTTTTGTCCTTGATGTATTGGACTAGATTTCAAGGCAACTATGGAGGTAGATAAGGCTTTTAGGAAAGTTATTTTTTGGAAGTTATTCTCTCTAAATTGTTTCAGCTTTTGGCTATCTCAAGTCACTAGGAAAAGTTTGGGCATGTTCACCGTACTGCTATTGGGATGGCTCCCTTTACAGTCTTTTTATTTGTACTCATTTTATATGTTTGATCAAATAAACTTCAATTTTTAATCTATGAAAAAAGGCCATGTATATTAGTCTAACCATATTTTTTTTCCTAACCTTAAAAAATGTTCTAAGTTCGAATTTAAAAGAAAATTCTTGTAAATATATATTATACTCGAAATCTCCCATATAAAGCAAAATGGAGTAGTCTAGCTAATAGCTTATGAAGATGGTCAACGTAGGTACATCCATCATTGAAGATAGAGCCACATATTATTTCATTTTTAGCATCTTATAATAGGTTTACATGCAACGTCACATCAAAGGGACAACGAAACTTTAGACCATATTTTCTGTTTGGTTTGATTTTTCGGACGCAAGTCAAATAATTTTTCCATGAGAATTTGAGTACATATATATATTTTTTAATAAATCCCATAAAGTGTAACCGACATTATTAATAAATATGAGTATTTTTGCTCATCACGTCAACTCAATGTGTACATTCATTATCATTCTCAACACTTGACACATGTTTATTGATATAATCATGATTTCATAAATACAAAGCAAATGATTAACTACGGTAACGTTAATAAACCGTGTCAAGTATTGAGAAAGGTGATGAAACTATCCCTTGAGTTAAAATAATGAGCAAAAATATTTTCATAACATAAAAAATAAATTTAAGAATTTAAAAATAAAAAAAGAACACGAAGACTGAACAAATTAAACACACGATTTGTTTTTGTTAATCTTTCCGATCTTTTGTAAAGTACTCCCATATGAACAACTTGTGGAATTTCTCCACTAATTAAGAAAACTACTAAAGTCTTTTATTCACATTAGATAAAGACGAGACTCATTTGATAAGATTTCAATATCATCTTTGAGCTATGTTTGTTCAACAACTTAGTCTCGCTTTCTGGTCCATGCAGCGGTAGGTCACGTAAATGGTTCTCATATATATTAATATTATATGAGAACAAGAAACAACCAAAACTTTGACAGCAAACCAACCACAATTAAGTCATGCTTAAATTTGTCCTTCACAAATATCCTTATTGAGGGGGTGGAATGTTGATTTTGTGCATCTACTATCAATTGATGCTTTGGGGAAAGAAATTAATGGAGTGACCTGAGGGCCAAATTATTAGCCAATTTATTATGGTGTAATCATCAGGAAACAGCCTGTGGATTAACAGAAATAAAAATAAATAATAAATAAAAGGCAACCTGCTACTCAATAATATTTTAATTTGGTGTGGTGAAGGTTGTGAAACCACATTTGTTATATTTATTATATATGTACACCGCGACTACGTGGCACGACATGACCTAAGACAACTGTAAAACATTGATAATAATAATAATAATAATATTCAATACCTTGACCAAAGACAATTGTAAAATATTGATAATAATAATAATATTCAATACCTCGGTTTGATGTACTTTTTTCCATGATAAAATAGTATAATCATTATATATTAATATGGTATAAAATGCTGTGCAGTCAAGTACATGCCAGATCAACTTTCAAGCAATACTAGATATATAAATTAATTTTCTTTTGTGAGAATTTATATTCTCATGACGGATCACATGTTATGTACATAAATGAAATATAAAACAAACATTGTATATAATTTTTCTTTCCATTTTCTCACGATATGCGTCCATCGGTCACCAAACGATACTTTGTGCCAATTGTTGGATCCATCATCCATATATTAGAGAATTTCACTTGCCTATATTACATTATGAATGATTATATATACACAATTTAACTAAAATAAACATATATGAGTTGTAAGCAAGGAATTTGTAGCTCAAGTGGTTCTTAAAAGCATTTATCTCTGCACTCGAGATCATAAATTCGATTCCATTTTCTCTATTTGAAAACAAATTATAAATTATGTTTGTTTCACATAACATAACATTTTCCAAAGCCACATTCAAATATTAGTCATTAACAATGTCGTATGTCTTGGTTCCACGAAATCAAAATTTGGTTTTCATGCTGCTTTGAATATCAATGTGTCATATATTAAGGTTGGTCAGAGATTACAAGAAGTCAAACACAATGGGAGAAGACATAATAAACTTTTATACTTGGAGAAATGTATAAATTATGCCACTATTTGATTCGTATATTTTCTCTTTGACTTTGTATTTTTTAATTTATATTTTGAGGTTGGGTAATATTGTGAATAAAAAATTATGATAGTGTGATGAAAGATGACAATGCTTGGTTTACCTTTTCACTCCCGCATTCATTTTCATATCTCTTACCCAAACGTATCGATCAAAGAATTGAATGATATGAAGATGAGAGAAGACAATTCTAGAGTTTAATAAGTTTAGATGGATGTATAGAAGTGAGTGTAGGGAGTGAGTTTACTTTCTTCTTCTTTTTTACTTAGGTCTTTAGAGATTTTGGGTAAACTTTTTGTTGACGTCTTCATTAAAAAGAACAAATTTTTGCTTCGATTGAGACGATTTATTCAGACCAAAATTGTAACCGAACCAAACTAATACGTTTTGATTCAATTTTGGGGCCGTTTGACATTTTGATGGTCAAAATTAAACCAATCTGCTCATTCTATTTACTAAACTATAGAATGACTTGTGTTTATTTTATTTATAATTGTGTTATTTTCCTTTCGTGTTGAGCCGGTTACAACTTGAGTCACCCCCAATTTGTCTTTAGGCAAATGACCCAAAGAATAATGAATTGAAGAGAAGGACAGAAAACATTTGGATTTTGGTTTAAGTAGGATTTGTTTTGGGTTAATGATATTTGAAGGCTTGATAAAAGACGATATCAGATTGAACTAACTGAGATGGGCACCAGCCCATCCAACGTCATAAATTAGCAAAAATGTATTTCTCAGGACACATGGAAATGAACCCATCCGTTCAGCTCTCGAAAATTCTCTCGCTCTCACATCACTCGTCGTCAGCTCAGAGAGAAACACTTTGCACATGTTTGGAATGACAAAATTTAACACAAAAAAGAAAAAAAAACGGAAAAAATAAAAACGTCACGGATCAAATCAGCCAATATCAGAATATCTCCCACGCCGCCACTGTAATTCACAAATTCAGTGACAAAACAAACAAAGCCAAAAACCAAAA
The DNA here is from genome assembly GCA_005406145.1 of Prunus yedoensis. Taxonomy (NCBI): domain Eukaryota; kingdom Viridiplantae; phylum Streptophyta; class Magnoliopsida; order Rosales; family Rosaceae; genus Prunus; species Prunus yedoensis. The sequence continues at coordinate 5,348 of BJCG01001232.1, read as the reverse complement.
ACTAAAATCCCCAAACCAGAAAAAGAAAAGAAAGAAGATCACAAAAATATAAAACCCAGAAAAGTCCATTCTCTCTCTCTTCTCTCTCTCTCTCTCTCTCTCTCTCTCTCTCTGTGCTCTGTCTATGGTCTACAAAAGCTACTACACCTTTTCCGATGACCTCCGGGGACCGTAATTACTGAAACAAAGGCTGCTGCTGCTGCTTCTTTTAACCGGCCACATGTCCGACAACGACGTGGTTTCAGGGACTTTCCGAGCGCTGGTAGAGAGCGCGGACCGGAAGTTCGCTAGGGTTCGCGACGTGCCGGCGTACGGACGCGTCCACAACCAGCACTACTTCCACAAGGTCTTCAAGGCCTACATGCGCCTCTGGAAGTACCAGCAGGAGAAACGGTCCAAGCTCATCGAGGCCGGTCTGAACCGCTGGGAAATCGGCGAGATCGCTAGCCGGATCGGCCAGCTCTACTTCGGCCAGTACATGAGGACCAGCGAGGCCAGGTTCCTCGTCGAGGCCTACGTCTTCTACGAGGCCATTCTTAGCAGGAGCTACTTTGAGGGGTCCAATTCCAGCTCCAAAGCCTTCGGGAAGAAGGATCTCGGCGTTAGGTTCAAGGAGTTGAGGTTCTACGCCCGGTTTTTGCTTGTTTCGTTGATTTTGAACCGGACCGAGATGGTTCAACTTCTCGCTGAGCGGTTCAAGGCTCTTGTTGATGACTGCAAAGCCAATTATCGGGTAATTCACATCGTTCTTTTTTAGCGGCACTAGAATTTGTTTGGTTGCTGAGAACCAATCAATCGTACAAGTTACAAGAGTATGTTGACTTGTTCCTTAGCATTTTCGGGTATTTTTTATTTACTTCTATACTCGGAGAGACAGAGCAACAAGTACTACTTACAAGATAAAAGCTTTCTCAAATTAAGTGACAATTTATTTATTTATTTATGCATTTTGCTGTGATTGGATCAATTGAGTGATTTATTATTGGACTTCTGAATTTTATTTCCCGTTTTCATGTGTTCAATCTGGGGTCTTCGATTTCAAGTTAAGATTTCAATTATTATTATCATTTTTTGGTGAAAAAATAGGTTTTCTAATTTTATTTTTAATAGTGTCATAATATTAAGTGAAAACGACCTGTCATCTAAAACAGATCCGAGTGTTAAGTGTTGCCATGCTGTTATGAAAACTGACTAAAGAGAAGATGTGAATTCCTTAATGAAATGGTACCTCCAGCTGAGTTTCTGCGGGGGCGAAGGCAACTCAACGACTTAGGTGGGTCTGAAACCCACATCATGTTGAGGGAGAGATAAAGGGAAACTTATTGATGGCTCAGTCTCCACTAGAAAGTCTCTTTGTTTGTGATAGTAATGTGCAGGTAGCATTTGTGATTTTAAATAAATTAGTCAAAGGCGCATTCACAGTTGGGATGGCAGATCCAGAGAAATAAGAACTGTGATAAATAAATGGTTTCAAGTTTTCTTCAATTTTATCCATATATTAACTACCGTTTGAATCATTAACATAAGTGAATTCTGATGGTATATAATTGAAGCTTAGATCAAGTATGATGACTTGCAAATTAAATATCAACCTTTAAGGTTATAAGGAAGCTGAGACTAAATTTAGCATCTCATGGATACTAAGGATGATAAACCTGTCTTTACTCTAATCAGGGAGAAGGGTGGAAGTGAAGCTAAGGCAATCCAAGAATGAAGTCAATGAATTTGTACTTAGTATCGTGGTTTGATTCTTGTCCGGATGCACTTCCCTCAAAATCGTGATATGTGATACCTAGATATACATGGCTTAGATAATGCATTTTATCTGTAGGAATGGTGCTTCTAGTTGAGCTAGGCAGTTGGTACAGTGACTGCAACGCATAGGTGGAGTCGGTGGAATTTATAGAGACACATGGACTGTTGATTTTTGGGGTGGGTGAGTTTGTGAGGTTCAATAGTCTGTTGAATTACTAGGTTGTTGAGTGAAGCAATGCGAAGTTCTAAGTCACTGTATGCCATTTATTTTCTGCTTGGATGCTTTAAAATATTTCATTAATGAAGCAAGTAAAATGTCAAGGTTAATCAATTTTTTACTGATGAAATATGTGTGCATTCATTTATGTCTCAGTTCAAATAGTTAATGTGCATGTACACTTTCGTTCATGTCTCAGTTCTTTTAGTTAATTAGAAATAGTTTTCCTCAAATGAGTTCTTGCGTACTTATTTCAATGGGTCTGCATGATTTGGACATTTGAGCTATCTCTTCTCAGGAAACTAATTTTAAAGAATGGAGGCTAGTGGTGCAAGAAATTGTTCGATTTATGAAAGTTGATACGGCCTTTATGAATGTTAGGCCATTGCGATACTCCACCTTGTTTGATTCACATCCATCATCTCTTCCATATGTGGCTCGTTTCCATGCAAAGAGGGTTTTAAAATTTCAAGATGCATTGCTGACAAGCTATCACCGTAATGAGGTCAATATGTTTTTTGTTCGCATCTTTGGCTATTTATTTTAATTTCACAATTGATAATAGATACAGCCCTCACTTAGGAAAGTTTTGTGAATGTTTGTGTACTGTGTCACGTAGGTCAAATTTGCTGAACTTACATTGGACACTTACCGAATGCTGCAATGTTTGGAATGGGAGCCAAGCGGGTCTTTCTACCAAAAGCGTGCAGTGGAATCCAAAGAGAATGGCACTTTTATTGATCACTCTGGGGCTTCTGCCGCGTCTGGAGTAATCGATATGAACTTGGCTGCGGACATGACTGATCCAACTTTACCGCCAAATCCAAGGAAAGCTGTTATTTACCGTCCGTCTGTGACACATTTGATTGCGGTTAGTGTTAATCCCATCTTTATCATATTTGTTATCTCAGGGATCTGTCTCTGGAACTTTTGGAAATTGAAATGCATGTTCTGTGATGCATGAACCTGGACATGCAACATTCAAAATGATAACAAACTGACAATGGAATCCAGAAAAAATAGGACACAAGACAAAAAAATGTAATTTTGTTTTTTTTGATACATTGAATAAATTACAAAAGCTAAGGTATGATTTAAGGAATATTCATGAAATTTGATCAAATTCCTAACTTCTAATTTCCTGAAGAAAGTTCAAAGAATTAAAAAGAATGAAAGACTAAAAATCTTTGAGCTTGAAAAATTAATTACATACAGTTTTAACCTTTGCTTTGTTAACATTAAATTCTGTGGTGATAGAAGAAAGAGTTAAGCACGACCCTTCATGTCCTACTAGTCCCTATTCTGTTAGTTGAAATGCCAATGGATTCTCCAACCCCTGATTTTTCATTTGCTTGCCAAGATGATGGTTTTTGTTTGACAAAAAGTACCTTTTAGCATAAAAGAAAAAGCAAAAAGAAATTAAAAAAAAAATTACAGAATGAACTTCACCAGTTTTTCTCATTTTTTCTTTTTGAATTTGGCCTGTCCATGTTGGGGCTGGATTCCAGATGTTTCCAATCCTTTTTTTTTTCTTCACACATCATATGTAGCGATGCAGCTCTTTGGGTCTGTTGGTCTGTCCTTCTATCAGTGAAATGGTCTATAATTTTTTTGCATGATTCTGACAAAGTGTCCTGGCATTTGTACATAACTTTTTTGTTTGCTCAGCTTTATTATGTGGGGTTCATTATAACTTTGTTTGACAAAGGGCATTGCCAGTTTCACTGTTCTTTCATGTATCTGCAATAGAAATAATGGTGTGAATATGTCTTTATTGCAACTACATGGAGTGGGTCCATCAAATAACAGTTGCTTGTTTGCCAGTATTAAAATTTTCGATCTATAATATACATGTATTTTAATGTATTCTTTCTGTTTCTTAATTTTGTAAGTATTATTGGTAAGGCTGATTGCTTAAATGATGCATTGGCAGGTGATGGCTACAATATGTGAGGAGCTCCCTCTCGACAGTATTATGCTAGTGTATCTGTCAGCCTCAGGTTAACTTTGGTTTCTTAGGATAAAAATTAACTCATCATTTATCATGTCTTTGTCATCCCAGATTATTGAACTTGATGATCAATTGTGCAGGGAAGGCTGGTCGTAATAATGTTACTCAGGTGTACAACTCTGGAGGATCACATAAATCCTCAAAAAATAAAGTTCCTCTCCCAGCTCAGAATAATTCTATGCCTGAATCTTGTATAAACAACAAGGGAGAGTCAAGTGGCTATTACGACCAATATTTGTGGTTTGGCCCTAGAGGAAATGGCGGTAGGTTCCTGTATTGAATCGTTATGCTTTCTTGTTTTATTGTGATCATTTTTGTGCACAGTAACCTGTTAACTCATTTGTTATGTATCTTGTCTTCCCTGTGTTATTGTTCCACCCTTTCATTTGCTTCTTTTGGATTTTCAGGTTTGAGTAACCTCTACCCTGGCGACATAATTCCTTTCACTCGGAGACCTCTTTTCTTGATAATAGATAGTGACAACAGCCATGCATTCAAGGCAGGTTTGTCAAAACTTGTGCATGAATTCCAAGGTTCCGTGTTTTGTTTACAATGGAATGTTGTTTCTAAATCAGATTTTTCGAACTTAAGAATAAATGACATTTATGGTTATCGTCTGAATTTCACTATATGGTCAGTGCCGTGTCTACACTATATGTTTGATCCCAGAGTAAGTTTTGACATGTTGAGAGGAACTTACTTACTTTCTGGAACCAGTAATAGTGATGCAGGGCAGCGGCTATAAGCTGCTGTCCAGCGACCCAAACATACCCAAAATACAGAGAATAGAAGGATAAAGCAATAGAATTGAAGTTGGAACGAAGATAATTGAGTTCTAGGGCAAAATCCTAATAGAAACTCTATAGACTAATGTCTGAAATTATATTCATCAACAAAAACTCCATACAAGAGTCTAACTAGCCAATTTATACTAGAATACAGAAAACCTAATAGACATAGGAAATTAAAAGCCTAAACAGGAAATTAAACCAAATTCTAGTAAGAATAGGAAAACTAAAGAAGTAACTAATAATTTAAAGTAAATAGAACCCTAGCCCAATTGAGTCACGAGCCAGAGTAATCTAAGAGAGCTTCGTAGATGCTCCTGCATCAAATAATCTACCTGCTGAATGTTATTGGAAGCACATTTATCACTAGCAAAAATGGAGCCCTTCAGGCTCATATATGCCTTTCGTATCTAAACTCAAAAGAGTGCAAGTGTCTTCTGAATCTTTCTAAAGGTTGCACTTCTCCAGATGCAACTTTTTTTCACGGTGCCTGGCCATTTTGATGGAATTGGAGAAGCTTTCTCCAACTCATGGTGTCTGTTCATTGCCTTATGTTCGATATTAAGTCAATCTGCGT